>JAAIIK010000109.1:1084241-1095155 GCA_014706435.1 Silurus glanis
AAAGTTTATAGGACTGTGGTGAGACCTGCGATGTTGTATGGATTAGAGACAGTGGCATTGAGTAAAAGGCAGGAGGCGGAGCTGGAGGTAGCAGAGCTGAAGATGTTAAGGTTTTCGTTGGGAGTGACGAGGATGGACAAGATTAGAAATGAGTTTATTAGAGGGACAGCGCATGTTGGACGTTTTGGTGACAAGGTGAGGGAGGCGAGATTGAGATGGTTTGGACATGTGCAGAGGAGGGACATGAATTATATTGGTAGGAGAATGCTGATGGAGCCACCAGGAAGGAGGAAAAGAGGAAGACCAAGGAGGAGGTTCATGGATGTGGTGAGGGAAGACATGCAGGTAGTTGGTGTAAAAGAGGCAGATGTAGAGGACAGGGTGGTATGGAGACGGATGATCCGCTGTGGCGACCCCTAATGGGAGCAGCCGAAAGAAAAAGAAGAAGATACTTTATAGTTATACTTAATACTCTTATACTTTATATTTTTATTTTTACTTAATTTTATTTTTTATATATATACCGTAATTTCCGGACTATAAAGCGCACCCACCTTATATAAGCCACACCCACTGAATTTGACAAATTTTTATTTTTAACATAAATAAGCCGCACCTGTCTATAAGCCGCAGGTGTCTACACTGAAACTAATGTACTTTACACAGGCTTTAACGAAAGACACGTTACACACGGTGTAACGGGTGAAATATTTTGCGCTTCTATTAGGAGCATAGCGGTATTTTGGGAAAAGCCCGGCACTGCATACTTCCGGTATTACTGCGTGTGTGGAGACCGAGGATTATATCCTTTTTATTTTCTGATGCTCATTTCTAAGATTCTTTGACTAACCCATAACGCTGTTGCAAAGAAAAATAAAAAAGCACGAGTTTTGGAAACCTGTCTGTGCTTATATGATTTCTGTTGCAACTGGAGTTAGCGAGCTCTCCCATGAGCCAGACTCAACGCGCTACAACGGCTTGTATCTAAACAGTAGCCGACCAAGAAAGTCATTGTTCACTGTCTTCCTCCTTCCTTTCACAACTACAGTGGTAACTTTACCTACGAGTGCATTAATGTACGAGTTTTCCGAGGTACGAGCGGTCACTCAGTCGATTTTTTTGCTTTGTTACGCGAGCAAAAAATTAAGGTACGAGCTCGAGACGCCGCTGCTAGATGGCGAAGCGAAGCCAGAAAGCGAGGATTGTGACGAAAATTAAGATAAGCAAAGAAGAAAAAGTAAAAATTTTAAAGTTTAGGGATACTTAGTGTACAGGAGTGATAGTAAAAAACGAGTTTTCCCTCCGCCTCCACTTATCGCCTCTACCCTACACCTCCGTTGCCCCCCCTCCACCGGCGTTTTCATTAGCTCAAGTCGTCTCATCTCCAAGGTAAATACACTGAATAAAACCTTATTATATCTTTACACACTCTTTCTATTATGTTTTTATACAAGATGTGTTATTTAGAAATGTATTTTCCTAATTTAATAACATGAAACATAAAAACGGGGTGGCATTTTGAGGGTTGGAACGGATTAATGCCATTTTAAGTATTTTTAAGATGGAAAACTGATTTGATGTGCGAGCAAATTGAGATACGAGCTCGTCCACGGAACGAATTAAACTCGTAGGTCGAGGTACCACTGTATATAATTTATTCCGAAAAAGCATTTTACTACATGTCGTACTCTGTATGAAATGTTATGTGACAAATAAAGTTTGATTCGATTTTTTGGTTTTGCTGCACAACCACCATTACAGGAACGTCCAATGCTTGATGCTCTAGTACTTTGTGCATCATTGTTTGTTTGCATTGGTGTTTAGAAACCATGCAATGGAACACGAATTGGATGAGTTCAGTATAGATCATTATGAAATAAAATCTACTGTAAAATATCCCACTCACCTTGAGGAACTCCAGGAAGGCGGGTTTGGATAAACAGGCTTTCTTGATGAGGGCCATGGCGTTGGTGAAGTTATTGACGTAATCACTGTAAACATCCAGCACCATAGACTTGGAGAACTGAAGAAGAACCAGATGCGAAATTCAAATCTACCTGGGTGTACAATTCACAGTAACCGAAATTATGCTGATTCATTTGTCTCGCAGTGTCCCGCTCTTTTTTGATTCTGTAAATGAAAACTGCTGGAAACTTGGCGGGTATTTCCCGAGCCTTCCCTGATTGCAGGGCTGAGCAAGAACGAAATAAATGGTAATTTTTCCTGATCTGTTTGCCACCTCTGCAATCCAAACACCCTTCACAATCCATTACCGCTGGACATATTGAGTGCTGGCAAATAAATATATAAATAAAAAAAAACACCATCCATTCATTCAGCTTTGATTGAACCCAACCGGTGGTTGAGACAAGTGGCTGTGCGTGTAGGACAGAATCGACAAGTAAGTATACGTGAGAATTGACAGCGTCTACTGTACGCGATTGATCGATTCGTCTGTGTGTGTGCGTACAAATATGTGAGAACGTATTACATAACTTTCGCTTGGGGGACAAAAGAAAAACAAGAAAAAGAAAAATCTCCATTAGCTCATCATGCTTAGGGGCTTCTGTGTAAATCCCAACAACATCAATGAGGCCAAGTGGGCTCTTTTAACTGGTGAATAATGAGCAGATTCTGAAGATGCTCTCTGCATGGAGGGTCATAGCTGTACACTCATTCATTAGTCCATTAGCCATCCCATGGTGTCACAATGCTAACGCATCTCTCATCACCCGATGATAAAGAACACCATCTTTGCTCGCCGTAATTGCTTCGTCGTTTGAAGCAGGCCAGCGTGATATAGTGATATAACCTACTCGCTAATGCGTTACTCTCAGGGGGGTTTTTTCTCATTATTCTCCAGCCATGTTCAAAAAAAAAAAAAAAAAAAAAAAGATGAATATTTTATATGAAAGTCTGAGCACTGTTATTAAAGATAAGCGGTTTTGTTATGACTTTATAGTTTATTAATTCTACTATGAATACTAATACTAATAATAATAATATTAATTTTCAAAATTGTTTCCAAATCCGCCTGTCCCCTGCATCTGCCTCTTTCAAACCAACCATCTGCATATCTTCCATCACCACATTCATAAACCTCCTCCTTGGCCTTTCTCTTTTTCTCCTGCCTGGTGCCTCCATCCTCAGCATTCTCCTACTGATATACCCCATGTCCCTCCTCTGCACATGTCCAAACCATCTCAATCACACCTCCCTCACCTTGTCTCCAAAACGTCCTACATGCGCTATCCCTCTAATAAACTCGTTTCTAATCCTGTCCATCGTCGTCACTCCCGACGAAAACCTCAACATCTTCAGCTCTGCTACCTCCAGCTCCACCTTCTGTCTTTTACTCAATGCCACTGTCTCTAAACCATACAACATCTCAGGTCTCACCACAGTCCTATAAACTTTCCCTTTCACTCTCACAGATACTCTTCCAACACAATAATAATACTATTAATAATAATATAATCCATGAAATTGATTGGTCCAAAAAAACTATAATTAATGACAAAAATTACTAAATTTAGATTTCTCCGTCCAATCATTGTTGTCAGCCGATCAGAATGGAAAAGTCTCATGTCCGATAAGCTGTCTTTAGCGAAGTCATTTCACTACTGTTCTGAATATATTTATTCGTATTTGTAAACAAGGTGTGAATGATAAACAAATCCTCATTGACGATACGACTTTTGTACAATAATTGTTTCAGCTGTGGTAAGCACGCATTATGTAACATATTTGAACATTGGCATTGAACATGGCCCCGGTTCTCCAGCTTTATCAAATTATTGACAAGTGGATTGGATTCAAAAGTTGCGGTGTGGATTTTAATGGGCTAAAAGGTAGTAAAAAAATTAAGTGTGTCTCTCACCGAAGCGACAAAGAGATCGCCAATCTTCTCACTGGCATCCCACTCTGCCACACGGGAAGCCAAAGCTATCTGGAACATGCAGTGACATTGAGTGATCTCTCGCACACGGAAGAAAATTGGCCTGATCTTCCTCGGGCTCAGGATGTGAGGCTCACCTTCCAACAACGGCCTCTGGTACTCCTGTAGAATTATAATATATAATGTATTCTTTTTTTAATTCTTTTTTGTACCAAATATCACAGGTTTAGGAATTTCACAGGAATTCGAATCAGATTTAAGTGATATATTTACAACAAATCATTTGATTCAAGGATGAATGAGAGAGCCCTCACATAGCTGGTTTTCTACACACTTTCACACACACACACACATAAAATTTAATATGTTCATGAATAAACAGTCAGGTCTAATCGTTAAAAGCTTATATACTGTACTTAGTAGTTAGACAGAAGAAACAATAGATTTCTCATGACCATTTGCTTTCCTCCCACACATTCTCCACTGCTAATGAATTATCGACATTGGCGAATTAAAGCCGAGGACGAGCCAAAGGGACTCTGTTTCCCTAACAAGGCCTACAGCGGCAACTCCCGAAACCTAATTTTTCAAGCCTTTATTTTCTGGTTACACCCTCGCCAATTGTCAGACTATCTAGTCAGTGTGGCTTTATTTTCGAACGCACTTGTTGCGTACATTAGCTCGATGATGTGAGACATCGTAATGAGAACTGGAAGAGCAAAAGACTACAGACGGAGCTTTCATTCCACAACAAAAGGTGGGAAATCGTGCGGATCAAGATGGACTAGATTTCATATAGGACCCATTTGTCATTGATCCGTGATGCAATTTGGACCAGTGCCTCTGCCTGGGAAAGGGAAATGATAATAAATGCTTTTTGCCTGCACCTGCTGAGAACGTAGATGCGTGTAACCCGAATCTAAGAGGGCATATCGGGTTTTTTCTTTTTAAAAAAGGATGCATAACTCAGGATGAATCTGATTACTGAGACACATTAAAACTCATTTCACGCTCGGACTTCGAGATCATTTCTCAGATATTCCAGGCGTTGCGTTCCAGGCCGAGGTTTAAATATTCATTTAGCGAATCATTTCAAAAATCTAGACCCTGAAAACAGAAAGTAAGGAATAAAACATGATGTTATAGGAAGATCTACAGTGATGAGGTGAAGTCACAAATCAGAGTTTCTGTTACTGTAAAGTAAATATTGGTTTCCTATTACATCATGTCCTGTAGTGATTTATTCCAACCATTTAATTCTAACCAATATGTAATTTTGTTTTAAAGTATAATAATAGATCTTAATTGAAATACAGCTTATTTTATGATTCAAAATGAAAAAATGGACATGTTTTGTAATACTTTCTTATCTTTGGGAATTCATTTAAACCTTTACATTTACATTTATGTCATTTCACAGATGTCCTTATCTACAACAACTCACAATTGTTTCATTTAAACAACTGAGCAGTTTTGAACTCACAACTTTCCAGACAGAAGTCCATTGTTTTCCTTTACCTTTGAGACTTTTTCTATTTTATTAAGACTCTACTTATTAATTCATTCATTTATTAATCTGTTTGTTTGTTTGTTTGTTTGTTTAAATCACCTAGAAAAGTTACTACAATGCAAAAGCAGTAATTAGCATCAACTCAATTTAAATCTACTTTCTAATGAACTACAATATAGAGTAGACTGATATTGCTGGTTTGGGATTTTTTTTATTATTATTATTTCATTAATAAAATCCAACTCAGAGCCATACGAAAGTGACTCACTTGAAGGATCCTTTTAAGAGACTCCAGGTAACTCCTTTCGCTTTGCACAACAGATCCCAAAATGTGACGCCGGACAATCTGAAAAAAGAGAAAAAAGTCAGTAAGTGGTTTAAATATGTATGATGTTACACTATGTAGCCCTGTGAATATTCTACTGCTTGTATTTCTGCTTAACTCGGATCCGATTTTTATGTACTGGTTCATCTGAGTGACCTTCGCCATCTATTCATCACTCATGCTTTTGTTTGCATTGTGCTCATAGAGTTCAAGGCAGTAGTCATGACTGCCACTTGTCAAATCCAAGACCAGGACCCTGGACATAAGACAAGTTAGGGAGATTCTTAAGGCCAAGCATTTATTTCCCTTTCTTATATTTCAAACCAAACTGCATAGACTCCTGCAGAATCTCCCAAGAAAATACATTTATGCATATAATTTTGAATAAATATAAAAAAGCAACAATTTTTAATTCCACATACCCTAGCTTCTTAGAAAGTTGGGGTCAGAGCGCATAATAGGGAAGGATACATTGGCACTGAAGCAGAGAGTGTTAAGGCTTTTAGTTTTGTAATTGGTTACATGCAGTCCAGTTATATTTTGTAAAAGAAGCCATAGTTCTAGCCATTAATACATGCTAAATATAGATAAAAGGGGGTGTAAAAAATCTCATACTAAGGCAGTGCTCAAAGGTCCAACTGTGGCAACTTGAACCCCCAACCTTGTGATCAGTAACCCATAGACATAACCATTCAGACGCCTCTGCCCTCCAGTAATTGGGTTTAAACTAGTTGTTTAATTAGCCAGTGAAATCTTGTAAGGAAATCTGTGGCTCTAGACAAAAAAACAAGTGTTAATACAAATTACTTTTAATATTGGTAAAAAAGATTTTATTCAACACCTATTCTTGATCCTGAACCAATTTTACTAGTTCTGTCAACCAGTCGCTTCATTCAGGCACTACGCCAAAGACTTTGCTGTTTTCTAGACAAATTCATTACTCCCTTATCAAATGAAAGAAAAAGAAAAACAATAATTTTTTCTTTTTACTATCTGCCTGCAAAGACAAGACCATATTTAGAGAGACCAATGACCAAGTCCAAATGCCAGAAAGTCTGAGAGTCAATATAGAAAATGTCTTGAGACCAGGTTCTATAGCACTAACAGAGTTGAGAAGACACTTTTAAAATTTCTGAATTACTTTAAACACACACACACACACACACACACACAGACACACACACCTGGTAACTGCTAAGTCCCTCTGGCATTGGGCCCAGCTGTGCAGGAGGATGCTTGGCCTCAGAAACGATCACATCCAGATAACCAGCATCATCTTCAACTTCATCTGTAGTGACACACCAAAAGCACATGAGTTACAGAAGGAGAGTTTAGCTACTTCTCCTATTCAGCCCTAGAAATATATGGATTGTGTATATGGAGGTTGTCAGGGTTCATATTTAATGGGGTCATTTATATAGAAAAGCCAGAAATCATTTTTTTATATAGTTTTCACATCAGTCCATGTTGTATTTTACAGATGTTTATTTAAAACTTTTTCAGACATGGTTCTCCTTCATGGTTTCTCGTTTAATGTTTTTTTTTTTAGGATGTATTTCGGTCGTTCTCGATTCGCTCATTAATGGCCTAGACTCGGATTTTTGTGATTTTGGAAAGTTGTTCTGTCCGTTGTAATCATGAGCTGGACGTAAAAAAAAAGTCATAAACAGTGCGGGAAATCCGACGCAGAACAGCAGTGAGCTGTTCTAAGCCACATCCAAACAATTTCAATTCACAAAGAATAACAAACGAGCCTGAATAAAAAAAGATTTCTCACAGATACAGACACACAAAATCCTTCTGATTCTCAAACAGGTTATGGTAAGCTTCGCAGTTAACGCCCGGAATAATAATGAAGTCGGGCAGTATCGACGCGTTTAATATTACATCCGAGCCACATTGCTGCAACAGATGAACATGTGAAATGGGAATCAGGACCTTTCTATCTTGATTTGAGACATGGACCAGCTGGATCGACGTCTTTGAACTCGGCGGGGAGTCGAGCAGGCCTCCATTTTTAATTAATTCCTCTTGAATAAGAGCTGTGAGCAAGGTGGAATGCATCCTGCATGGGACTGGATCACACATTAGCACACGGGCAATTTAGCATAGGAAATCCTGTTACTGTCATGCTTTTGGAAGGGAGAAGGAAACCAAAGGATGGAAAACAAGGAAACCAAAGAATAAAGAAAATTGCGAACACATGTGGACACCAAATGTTGAGTAGGATAAGCTCAGGACTGAAAAGGGACCAGCTACACTAGCAAAAATACAGACATTTTTCCCAGCTTCAATGATCCTTTCATAATTTCTATACATTTTCTTTGACGATTTGTCCATATTTCTCCTTTTGTTCATTGCTTGCAAATCTGAAGAGCACAGCAACCGTCTTGAAATATACTCCAGGTGATCAAAACAGAATTCTTTTGCAGCAATGAGGCTGAATTATGAAAGCATGTTTACATTCATTATTATCATATTTTAAGAAAAACCTACAAACTCTAATCCCACCTGAGATGACGGATCTTGCCTGGATAGACATTTAGTTGGCAAACATTTTACATGAACATACTTCTTTATGCAGATACAAAATCTAGTCCTTTTACCTGGGTGATCCTTCTTTTGGAGAAAGGAAACTTTCCTCATGACAGCCATCTTTGTCTTCTCCAGGCCATCTTTAGTCCCACTGCGTGCTGCTCTCATGAGCTGATGCATCTGTATCCGGAACCAGAAAACATAGCGTGATGGGGGAAAAGGTCAAACATTATGAGTCAACAAGCAGGATATCATCATTTCACGCTTCTATTCATCAGAGCTTGAAGCATCTGCAATCCCACATGAAGACTTGTTTATGTTGTGCCAAAAAAAAATATCCCAATAGTAAAAATCAGGATTTGGGAATAACATTCATGGAGGTAGACAGTTAATGAGCTCTAAGTGTACAGAAAGCAATAATGAGTAGAATACTAAAGCAAAAACAGAGCTGAAAAACAACGAAGATGAAAAAAAGACCAAATGCAGCACTCGAGTCCATCGTTCATTGATTATAGTGACATAAAAAAAAAACTTGGCCCCAAAAACATTTGATTTGTGGTATTTTCAGAAAGAACCATAAAACTTTCAGCGGTTGTTTGTCTCTTTTAGTGTATTAGACAGCCATATTAGAGCTGAGCGATGTTATAGCAGATGACAAAAACATTTGTCAGCGCAGAGCCGTACATGTAATGACGAACTATAAACTGGTCTTCCTACGGAGACAGACAGCAACAGGAAAAACCGAGGCAGAGCACTAGAAAGTGTTCATGTTTCTCATTAGATAGTGAGTCAGTCCATCCTACTGAGTCTGTCTGTAACTTTGTCATCATTAAGTACATTTTAAAAATCACTTCAGTGAAAGGAACGAAAGATGGGAAAATGATAAAGACACACAAACTACATAATGCAATATATAATAAAGGATGGGACATGAATGACAGTACACTAATCATACCAAGATGCATTTTAAAAGTCTTGGCTATACGGTATGCAAATAATTCTGTATTATGCGGATAAGCATTCATATTGTCATAATTTATGCGAGTTGAATTGTTGATTTTAGATATGAAAGACAGAGACATGCGGCAAAAATTGCAAAGAAGTAGGTGTTTAGATGTCGCTTGAAAATTGCTAGAGACTGGCATAAAGTGACAGTTTCTTCCACCACACTTGGTGCCAGATTAGATAGATTTTCAGCCTGTCACAGGCCCAAGCCACAGTTCCTACATGCCTGAAGACCACTACCATCATACCTGTGCCTAAGCACTCAGCTGCTGAATGCCTGAATGACTTTTGCCCAGTTGCACTCACCCCCATTGCTATGAAGTGCTCTGAGAAACTGGTACTGAATCACCTCACTGCGGGCCTACCACCTACACTGGACCCACACCAGTTTGCCTATCGCCCGAACAGGTCAACAGAGGATGCAGTTTCCACAGCTCTTCATTCAGCTCTCATCCACCTGGATAAAAGCAACACATACATCAGAATGCTGTTCATTGACTTTAGCTCTGCGTTCAATACAGTCCTCCCCACTGTACTGATCACTAAGCTCAGTGAACTGGGTATCTGCACCTCCACTTGCAGATGGATTCTGGACTTTCTCACCAATAGACCTCAATCTGTCAGGTTGGGAAACCAGGTATCCTCAACCCTCATTCTGAACACTGGCATCCCGCAGGGCTGTGTTCTGAGCCCACTACTCTACTCCCTGTTCACCCACGATTGTGCTCCTCTGTATAACTCCAACTTCTTCATCAAGTATGCAGATGACACCACCGTGGTCGGCCAGATCGACAACAACGACGAATCGGCCTACAGGGAAGAGATCCGTAATCTGGCAGCATGGTGTGCCACCAACAACCTGACCCTCAATGCCACAAAGACCAAAGAGCTCATTGTGGACTTTCGGAAATTCAACAGCAGGAGACATCTACCAGTCAACATCAATGGAACTGAGGTAGAGCGAGTCTCCAGCTTTAAGTTCCTGGGAGTTCACATCTCTGAGGATCTGTCCTGGCAGCAGAACACGTCAGCTCTGGTAAAAAAAAAAGCACAACAGCGCCTGTACTTCTTGAGAAGTCTCAAGAAATCTCATCTGTCCCCTGGGATTTAACGAGTTTCTACCGCTGCATCACTTAGAGCATCCTGACCAACTCCATCACCGTATATTACGGAGGCTCCACTGTGTGTGAACGTAAAGCACTGCAAAGGGTGGTCAAAACCGGCCAACGCATCACTGGCACCCAACTACCTGCCATTGAACACCTTCACCACAGCAGATGTCTGCGCAGAGCTCACAACATTATCAAGAACTCTTCACATCCCAGTCATAAACTGTTTAACCTCCTTCCATCAAGAAGGAGATACAGGAACTTACGCACCAGAACCAGCAGGTTCAGGGACAGCTTTTTTCCATCCACCATCACACTACTGAACTCTACACTACACCGCTAAATCACTACAAAACAAAACACAAAACAAAAGACTGTATATAACCTCTGTACAATACATGTACATACTACATAGTATATCTTTTACTCCTCAGTACATCTGCACTATTTTTATCTATATGTATCTTTATATCATTACTGTACATTCTGCCCAACATTTCACAATTATTTATGTGTATATAACGTATGTGTG
>JAAIIK010000109.1:1124998-1138793 GCA_014706435.1 Silurus glanis
AGAGAGAGAGAGAGAGAGAGAGAGAGAGAGAGAGAGAGAGAGAGAGACAGACAGACTCTTGACTTCTAAAACAGGAGAGGAGAAATGAAATGACTACAGATTATGCAATCTCTATTATTATGCTGGAGGGATGCTGGAGCTTGACTTAATGACGTTGAAGCAAAATTCAATAGATGGCAAACTCCATCTATTTAATGTGCTGATTGCAATTGATGAAGCAAAGTAGCTTCTGTCCAATTTGTTCTTTTCCCTCTCAGTCACAAAATATAAACCAATGGCAAAATATGAACCAGTTGTGATTGATTTTCCTATTGCAATGCACAATGCGATAATTTTAGTCTAGGTTTCCTGTTGGTTTGCATTCTCAACAAAAGACTTTTGAGATATTGAGTATATAAAGGATATAACTGTATCGCTAGCTGTTTATCGCTAATGAGCAAGCCAGAGGTGGCCTTGGTGAAGAGAAAAAAAATCCTTGAGATCTTATATAAAAGAAACTTTGAGAGAAACCAGACTGAGAAGAGAACCCATTCTCATCTAGACACCGGATATTCATTACGTATAGTTTCATCATTGTTGAGGTTTTCACCTATTCACTGATGGACACAAGTGTAAAACTGTTCATTAATAGTGTATTCCAAAACCATTACAGCAGACCTTCTACAGAATTTAATATATCAGGAGGGCTTTCTACTGATCAGAGACAGCTCTATATAAGTTGACATACCATGCTTTTAAAACGATTCCTCTGACGTCCTGAAGTGGTTTGGATGACGGTCAGATTTACGTCTTTTGAACGGCAGCGTTTAGAGCTGTTTGTATGTAAGGATAAAGCCCTGTCTACATTCAAATTCACATACAGTAATATGCAAAAGAATTTAGGTAGGTGTGAAAAAAATGCTGTAAAGTAAGAATGCTTTCAAAAATAGAAGTGTAAATAGTTTATTATTTTTCAATTAAAAGAATGGATAGTAAATGAAATCCAAAATTCACTCTTCCAAAGGTTGTTCTCAAAGAAAAACTTGTTCTCTAGGTTTGTTCTTGGAGAACTATCCACAGATCTTCTATCTATGGAAGCAGTTTGCCTTAAATCCTTTCATGTAATCCCAGACAGGCTCTGTAATGTTGAGATCAGGGCTCTGTGGAAACCAAAATCTTTACTTACAGGACTCCTTGTTTTCTCTACACTGCAGTTCTTAATGGCCAACCACTCCATCTGTGGTCCTCAACATAGTCCATTTTTTGTGCTTTTTCAAATTAAGTTGAGCATCACATCAGGAAACTCTAGTCTTCTTTAAAATCTTTGCTCGAGAGAGAGACCCCGCTGATGAAGTATAACTACCTTCTGTCTTGTTGCTGTGCTCAGTCTTGCCATAGTGTATGATGTGATATGAAACTGTCTTCTACAAACTCACCTTAGTAGAGTTTGACTGTTCCTCACCTAGTTTGAAGCCTCCTCCACAGCTGTTTCTGTTTCAGATTCAGTTAATATAAATTGCATACATTCTTAAAAGCAGCAAACATTTTACGGCCTTTTTTTTTTTTCCATAGTAAGTAAAACAATTTTTTTGTATGACTATAGACAGTATGACGTGGAATGATTTCTATCTGATCTATCTGGGGATTACATTAAATGGAAAGGATAGCTAGATTAAAGAAAAAGTAAATAAATTAAATAACATTTATAAAATAAATGGAATAGAATTTATAACAAAAAAATAGCCTTGCAATAAAATAGAAAAATAATAAACAATAATAAAATAAAAAAAATTTCATTTAAAATCCAGTGTCACTTGACTTATGTGAACTCTTTCACAACGTGTGAAAAAAAAAATAAAATTTAAATCTATTTTGTTGCTAATCGCTATGTTTGTTAATTTTTTCAAACATAAATGGTGCAATGCATTAGTTGAGCTGTGGTAATGCTAATGTGTCAAGTACCTATTAAAAAGGTTCAGTAGTTGCAGGACAATATTGATTCTTCTTAGCATGGCAGGGAAGTTTGGTTAGCAACTAAAAAGCGAAATCAAACATTTACAGCAAAAATATTGATATTCCTGACAACTCTGGTTTAGCTGTTTGCAAGCTAATTACATTTGTCACCTCAGTAATTAACTAGTTTTTATAATAAACATCTATCCTGACTCATGACAGGACAAACTTGACCTAAATTCTTCTTTACCCATTTTAGAAAAACAGCACTTTATCTTTAAATATAATTAAAATACTTCCAAAACTCATAATAATAATGTGAACATATACAACATTTACCTGAGCACAATTATGTCGTGGATATTTCTGGAATAATCCACAGACCACATGTATCTTTCATGCATTGAAATCTAAGAGATCTTGTATGTTTGTTTGTTTTTTTTAATTACATAATAATATATTTTTATATTATTATTCAACTCTATGACCTAAATTATGATAGAAAATAAACAATTTAATAATTTGCTTTCATGTGATTTATTCTACTATACTTATTCCATTAGCATAGATGCTAGTTAAGAACATGTTGGACAATTTGGACTAATTCTATGCTAACAACTTAATTTTAAAAAAATATTCTTTTAAAACAAATGAGTAAATTCTGTCTTGAATTTCTGTAATTTTTTTTAAATTGATGGAAATTTTTTTAAGTAGCTATTTTTTTTTTTCTTTAATAAAAAAAGCTTAAGGATATTGTAATCATGGAATCAGATCTTTCTGAATCTACTTTGAAATATTTTTATTAATGCATTTATTAATGCATTAATTAATATTAATGCAAGATAAAAAAAAAAATGACTAGCTTTAAATGAATACATTTTCAACTTTTTTAGATGATTGTTAAAATTATTGAAAAAAAAAATTGTCACAAAAAAGAAATCACAGTAAACTTTAGTTTCAATTTTTACAGCATAGAACCAACATTTTGTTTTTTTTGTTTTTTTCTTATTGGAGAGAATTTATTAAAACACATTAAACAAATGCACTCAAGTACAAAGTAAAACGATGACAATTCCACACGTCTTCATCTGTTCAATTTTTTATAAAACCAAACAGTAACACTGGTTAGATTTCGGTTTTATATTCATAGCATTGGTCCAGGCTTGGCTAACAAAACTCCAACGAACCAAAGAAGTGCACGCTGTGTCGGAGTCATCGTGGCGTTTCACCATGTTTCCATCCAATGATGCTTTCAAATAAATAAAAATGTGAGATACAGTATATAAACTACACTATATGGGCAAAAGTACTGGGACACTGGACTTTTCCAGCCATATGTGTTTAATGGATGCATTCAATTTTCCCTTCACTTAAAGTAGGAGACACAAACTTGTTCCAGCAAAACAATGCTCCTGTGCAAAAATGCTCCAAACTCCATGAACATATGGTTTACATGGGTTGAAGCAGAAGATCTTTAGTGGCCTTCTAAAGAGGTCTGACCTCAACCCTATTGAAAACATTTGGGATGAATGTGAATGCTGACTGCACCCCAGGCCTCCTCACCTCACCTACATCAGAACCTGACTTTACTAATGCCCTTGTGGTTAAATGAGCACAAATCTTCACAAGCACACTTCAAAATCTAGTGGAACATCTTCCCAGAAGACTGGAGGTTATTATAACAACAAATGGGGATTACAAGTGGAATGGGATGTTCAAAAAGCACATTCGAATATTATGGTCAGGTGCCCACAAGCTTTTGTCCATATAGTGTAAATAAAACCACCAGTTTTTCTACAGGAAATGTGACTAGAATAAAAAACATTTGACTAAAATTATTTGAAATATGAGAAAACATTTTTGAAAGTTTTGAAATATAATTTGTTAATTTTGTCTACTAAAAGAAGACACGTACAAAAAAATAAATAAATAAAAGCTGTATTCACTACACTTTTCATCATCAAGGTCTATGGTTCTGTGAAGAACCTTTCACATTTACAGAACATTCCCAATTTCATTGTTCTGCATTTCTTTGTTTTTGTTTTTTTAGCCTAAATGAGGTTCTTCACACTCGATAATCTCAATGCTGATCATTTATATAATCTTATATAAAGCAGTTCATTGAATTGGACTGAACATGTTGGAACAAAACTGATTTTTTTTATAGAAATTTTATCAATTAAAAAGGCATGTTAATAATTCATATATTGATGATGAATTGTACATTAATTGTACCATTTACTGCAATTATTAATTTAATTTAACTTTAAAGTATGAACTTGATCACGACTACTGTAAATAATAAAAAAAAAGTTCTCTGTGGTACCAGAAAAAAAAGTGACTTTAAAAGTGGTTCATATACTAAAAGGGTCTTTGGGGACACAAGAAATGGTTCTTCTATGGCATTGCTGGGAAAAAAAACCCTTTTTGTATCTTCCTGCCATCTTTATTTTTTTGTAGTTGTTAGTGTAGTTGTTGGATGGAAACACAGCCAAAAGCATCTTTACTTGAACTTTAGCCTTCCTGGTAGCTTTTGAAGCCTCGTTTACAGGAATGAAAACACGTCTATTATATTAGACTGAAGCTTTTTTTTTTTTTTTTTTTTTTTAATTCATTACATTCATATTAGCTTCAGTTTGATTGCATTTAACCGGAGCTTGATATCTGCACTACGATAATAGAAACGGAAAAAAAAAACGAAAAAAACAAAACAATACAAACGAATATCATGGAACCAAAAGTACGTACAATCGTTTTTGAGGACAAAACAAAAAAGTTGCGTTGTTTATTGTTTGAATGGTTATGCACTGCTTTTGAGGCTCGCTTTATTTACTTAAGTGGTTTCGTTTAGCTGAGGTTTTTGCACTGTGCGTATGCGTACGTATGAACACTAAACCGCTTTTGTTCTTTTTCTTTTTTTTTTTTAAACCCTCACCCCTGACACACAAACATGAACACCATTCAAGCACTTATACTACACCGTGTGTTGTAATGAGAGGCAAGTCAATGGCAAGAAAAAACAAACTGGAATTGTATATTAGAGTAAGAAAAGCCATCACGTCAGCTGCACGAGGACGTCAGGAATGAAATGAGGTTTGTCTTGTGTTTAAATTACCAGACTTTTTTTCCTTTTTTCTTTTTTGAAACACATCCAGCTCAGATTCACATTCAGTACTTTCGACTAAAACGCACAGATTTTAAAATGCAAACGCAAAACTGTGAATGCATTAATAATAATAAAAAAAATTATTAAAAATAAAAAAATTTGTCGTAGTTGTAATGGAGCCAAGCAGGTATTGGACTTTGGAGAAAACATAAAGTACGTATGGTTTTGAATTTTCTGTCCAAAAGATCGCAACAAGGCAACAGATGTGAACATGATAAAAGAATTCAACGTTATATTTCACTTCGAGATGATTTTCACGATGATTTCAGGAGTCGTAGTACAGGAAAAAACCCTACTTTTGAAGCAAATAAATGTCATGTAGTACATGAAATGTCATGTAGTTATGATGCAAAAAAAAAAAAAAACTGGAAAATAATAATCCTATAATGATATGTTTTTAAATCATGCCAAGAGTTGGAATTATTTTTTATTATATGAAAAATCGTTGGACTTTTTAACATTTATAGTTATATTTAACATGAAGGATTTAACATGACAAATAGCATGAAAGGTGAAGGAAGGAAACAGAAAAAATTTCCAATTTTCATTAATGTGGCGTTATGACTGATTTTTTACTGTTTTGTTTATAGTATGTGGCTGGAAACAAAAAAAAAAAAAAAAAACTCATCAAAGATCCTAACATAGGATTTTTTTTTTGTACTTCCTGTAATACGACCCCAGCGAAATTCAACACCTGATACACAGTCGAGTAAAGAGAAACAAATCCATTACTGTTATAATACACACTCAGAATACTGCAGAACCAGTGTTACCTTGGAGCTGAAATCCTTAAATAAGATGGAAAAAAGTGCCACAGCTATTTCATAGTTAATGAATAAGAAAGTCAGGAAAAGTGCCTGTCAGGATTTCTAGTTCATGATTAGATATTTATGTTCATAGCATCGAGCAGAAGTTCATTTATACGCTGTTATTCAGAAAAAAAAAAAAAAAAGAATTAATCAAAAAATAAAAAGCCTGACAGGATTGTAGGTAACACATTAATAATTCCAAGTTATGGCTGAATAATTCTTACGATGCACTCGAGAGACCGTTATAGTGCACATCAAATGGGGGGGGGGGGGTTGCGGGGTTATATCCGTATCCCATCATCTCCGATAACCACTAGAGGGCGCAGCGTAATCCATAAGTAGGTCACATGACCATTTTGCGTCATTCCCGAATGCACTAGACAAGAGGAACCGTTAGATGTCGCACCACATTCAAGCTCCGGTGAAAGATTCTGGTGCTGAGCAGAGAGAAGAAAGAAAAAAAAAAAAAAGATCCAAGAAACGTCTCAGAAATGACAGAAATGGCAGGCTTCAAAGATCCGCAAGAGGAAAAACAGCGTCCTTGTCACGCACTGTCCTTGGATCTCGTAGTAGTTAAAAAAAAACGACAAAAAAAAAAAAAAAAATGAAATCAGAAGCAGGAGAATACCGATCAACTTAGAAGCGCACGATGCTTTCAAGACAAAAAAAGTGCAATTCATAAGATTAAGTTTTATCCAGATGGTGGCAGGAATGTTCCAGAACAATGTTTAAAAAGAGAGAAAGTGAAAAAGAGAGAAAGATAAGGGCTAGTCTTCGATGCAGATGACATCTGAGGGTTTGCTGGGCTTGAGGTCAGGAGGAGACAGGTCTCTCAGAACCTCACTAGACTTCTTGTCCATGTGGCTGCTGGGTGCTGGAGGACCGTTTGAGGACACTAGATAAAATGAAATAAAATAGAAAAATACAATCAGTGCAGGTCATGTGCAAGAAAGGGAACTTTTAGCTCAGTGGTTAAAGACTTTGGACTTCTGATCCAAAGGTTGTGAGCTGAAATCCCACCACCAAACTGCAGAACCCTTGAAGGCCGTTAACCCTCAACTCCTCAGATGTATACATTAGTTAATTTAAGTTCTTCTAGACAACGGGTATCAGCATTTCCTGCCACGTTCACGTCCTCTTACTACAGCAATTTGCCAATCATTATTTATTTTTTTCCTCTCGAAAACTGACAGTGTATTTCTTTATCCATAGACACAGTGCCCTCCAAAAATATTGGCACCCCTGCTAAATAGAAGGCTGGGAAAATTGTCTTGAATGTAAGTACATCTTTCTGAATAAAATCCTCATCTGTTTATGTGCACCTGGACTCTGAGTCTGAAATAATACTTACCACTAACATATGGCCCTAGGGGCATCTGGCTGTAGTTAACCATGGCAGCTCCAGCAGGACCTCGAAATCCTCCTCCAAAACTGTTACTGTACATTGAAGAACAGGCAAAAGAACCCTGTGGAAAAGGCTAAACACACACACACAAAGAAGGTAAAGTGTGTAGCTGCTGTAGCATAAGTGGCAACAGGAATTAACTAGATATAAACTACAATTTGTTGTTTCTTAACAATATAAATACATCATTTTGTCAAACTGCAGTGGTGTAAGAAGAATCGAACACTTCAGAATGGTTGGTTCACTAGTTATTTCCTACCATATTGCTTACATCCCATTCTTCCAGACAAGTGATATAATCTTATCATGAATAGTTCTAAAGTTCTGGCTCTGACCTGTTGGGGTTGAGGCTCCCGGTTAGTGAGACGACTCAGGATGCTCCTCTCAGACATGTGCAGTCGAGCAGATACGGGAGGGATGCGGGACAGCATGGACGGCAGCCTCGTCACATCCGCCTTCATATCGCTCAGCAGTTCCTCCAGCTGATTCAACACTGGCAACAGATCGAGAAGGTTAGCATGGTTTGATGGGAAAGAGACCAAACGAAGCAACGTGGAACTTTATGGCACTCGTTAGTGAACCTTTGTGTAGGACGGCGTTGGCAGGCTTATTTCCAGCCAGAGACTCTTTGGAGAGGTGCTGGTGCGACTCGGCCAGACACTCAACCTCGGCAAAACGTGTGTTAAGCATCATTGCTGGGTGTGTGGAGTCTTGCGTCATGTTCAGGTACGCCGCCCGCCTTAACTGCTCTTCTATCACTAGGGCCTGCTCCAACAGCTGGGGCAGACAGAGAGATGTTTTTCAAGTAGCGCAAAAGTTTTTTTTTTCTTCTACACAATTTGTGTACAATTGAACTCACCTTGAACCTCCGTGCCAGGAACTTGTTCTTCATTTCCAGGTAGTTGCCTTTGTTCATCTCGGTCTTAAAGGGCTCGTTGAGGATAGCATAGCGTGGGTCGTTCTGGATGTCCTGCCAGCGAGCGTAGCCATGACTGAGACATGCAGATCGAGTCAAGGGGCTAAACATGGCTAATATTATAGCAAATTAAACAACATTTATGTATTAATATGTACTATTGCTTTTTTGAACATCCCATTCCACATTTAGTCCTCATTCGCTGTTAGAAGAACCTCCACTCTTCTGCTGGGATGTTCCACTAGATTTTATGGAGATTTGTGTTCATTTATCAACAAGGGTGTTAGTAAAGTCAGGTACTGATGTAGGTGAGGTGAGGAGGCCTGGGGTGCAGTCAGCGTTCCAGTTCATCACAAAGTTTTTTAGGGGTGAGGTCAGATCTCTACTGTACAGCAAAGAAACTCAAGATCTTCCACACACTCAACTCATGTAAACCATATATTTATAGAGCTTTAACTGTCATGCTGGAACAGGTTTGAGTCTCCGAGTTCAATTGAAGGGAATTTTCCACATCTAAAGACGTCATATACAAGTCTGTGACTCCAGGTTTGTGGTTACGGTTTGGCGAAGAACCAAATATGGTTGGAAAAATCCCTAGACATTTTTGTCCATATAGGGCATGTCCAGGTATATAAATCAAAGTTTGGTTTTTCTCACTTTGAAAACCAAAATTGATGGAAAAATGAAACAAATTCACCTAAATATACTGTGTAAATGATAAATTGTGATACAGTCATGTGAAAAAGAAAGTACACCCTCTTTGAATTATATGGCTGGGTATGCAGTTTATGCACCACACATTGGGGGCGCCATTGCATTTACTGTAAATATTATTGTATTTACCCTTCTATTTTGGAAGGGGGAGGGTGGGCGCCAACCATGATCTTGCATATCCCTTAGCAAATGTGAAGTTACACATAAGAACATGATAAAAGCCATCGGGTCCTTAGCAGGTCTTAAAACTGAAGTACCTGAACTAATGTAAACAGGCCTGAATAAACGAATCTGAGCTGAATTCGAAGCTAAACTAAGATAAACAGAAATAAAGTAAATCAAAAGTTTAAAAATAATTAATAATTAACGCAACAAAACTGACAATAAAACTAAATTATAATAAAATAAACTACACTGAGCTGAATGAACTGAACGTAACTATACTAAGCTAAAACTACTGCTTTTCAATAGCAGCTCTGAAAGCTAAAAAACATTTCAACCAACAAGCGTTCATTTAGGATACGTCACAATGCCAGCCAAAAGCCAGTAGTCATGGCGCCGGTGCCAGATGTCGTACATTTTACCAGACGACACGGCGACCCGTTCTTCATTCTGCCACAGAGTGTGCAGTTCTGAGAAGAAATACAAAAACAGTACACTTAGCTATTTACTATTTACTATTACACACATCTACGCTGAATTTAATGCATAAAATAAGACTGAGAGTAATACCTGTACTACTCACCTGTAAAGCCTCCGTCAGCAATGTTGAACATGAAGCGTGTCTTAACGCCATTCTTCTCATCTTTTTGACTCTCGTCCGCCTCATCCCTTGTTTCTTTTTCTCCATTCAGCTGATTCTCAGTGGCGTCCTCAGACTTGGGCTCATGGGGTGCAGCTGTTAAAGTATTTTAGAGTGTTTGATATGTCTGAGTTCAAATTGTTTTGACTACTTTGCAATGTTTTTAAATCAAGGTTAGTTTGAAGATAAGGCTCGGTAATTTAAATATGATGTTTTTTAAATCACATTTCAAGAACCTTTCTTACCTTGTTTTGGTTCTTTGTCCTCCATCTTCAAGACAGAAGATGTGTCTTTGTCCATTTTCTCAGATGTGCTCTCAATGTCTTTACTTTGTTGTCCTGTAAATCGACATCGTAAAGTTAGCAACCCTATTATTTGCTTCAAAAATGAGTGAAATCTCATTTCAATCTCACCTGTAGGTGGCGCCTGATTGGTGGACTGCTCTTTCTGCTTGGCTGTTGGCTGCGCTTGATTGGTCGAGGGATCTGATTCCACAGGTGAGTCGTCTTTCTTCTCGCTGTGTTCGTTCGATTTCTGCTCACCGCCACCGCTTTTCAGTTCTTCTCTCTCATGCGTCTTCTCGGGAAAGGACTCGGACTCTTTGGATGTCTGAGAAGATGGACAGAATTGTTGGTCGGAAAAAAAGCAAGAAACATAAATATAGCAGAAAGTGGAGGATTTGTTCATTTCAATCACCTCAGACTCGATTGTTTTCGTTCCCTCATGTTCAGCATTGTCTTTGTCTTCTGGAGGAACGGGACCACTCTCAGGTTTGTCTGTTTGATGGAAGAGAATAGCGACTTTCGTGAAGCTGTTTTCAAAATTATTGGCACCATTTTAAAGGTGTTTTAGAAAGTCACACTTGCCTGATGGTACCGGGGTGCTGGGTTGAGTAGGTGCAGGACTGGCTGGTACAGGAGTGTTTGGGTCTGAAGATAGACTCTCTGTAAGCTTTTTCAGCTCCAGACGTGTAGGAATCATGTCTGGAGTGCTGTATTTGCCATTCACATGCTCAAACTCCTGCACCTACACACACACACACACACACACACACACACACACACACAAATGTTAATATGTCAGACTATATATTCAGTGAGAATTCCTGTGAATTCAAATGACGTTATAGCAATACTGAGTTCTTAAAAATATTAGTTTTCAGTCATGTAAAGGATGTGAATAGGACATGATGTTAAGCAAGTAAAAATTACTCAAATCTTTAACGTACAGTGGCAGAAGAAGTAAGCTTAACATTTGTACACCTTAATAACTGTACACCTAATAACAATTCTAAAAAAATAAGGTTGGAATGCTTTGTATTATATGTAAACATGTGAACACCTCTCACAAAACATTAGCAACTGGTCTCCTTCGGTCTCAGAAGTATACAGACTGTTGTTGAAAGAAGAGGGGATGCCACACATAGTCCTGTAGCAACTTTTTTAGATTAGATTAGATAAGATTAAATTAAATTAAATTGTATTGTTATTGTGCAAAGTACATGTACAGAGCCAATGAAATGCAGTTAGCATCTAACCAGAAGTGCATAAGTGGCCTATTTACAATAAATAACAGTAAGATAAATAGGGTATGAGGTCCATATACACAGGGATGAGGGTGATTAATGTACAGAAGGTGCAGTAGATAATAATATATAGTATATGTACTAATATACAATATACTGTGCAAAGATTATGCATAGATATACATGTCAGAAGATAATATACTCAAATGACGTGATATAGTTATGTACAAGTATGAATGAATGTATGATACAGTATATACAGTATAAATGTGGGTGGAATGTACAGTAGTGCACATGTGACTAATGGCAAAAAAAAAATAATAATGTAGAGGATAAGCAGTGTGTGTTTGGTCAAAGTAAATCCTTATACCTATTACCTAGTTTGTTGCTTATAAAATTTGTGTTTCCAAACGTTTGACAGGTGCTGCACGTATCCTACAAATTCCAACAATAACAGCAGCTTCACAAACATACCGTAATTTCCGGGCTATAAAGCACACCCATATATAAGCAGCACCCACTGAATTTTACAAATATTTTTATTTTTAACATAAATAAGCCGCACCTGTCTATAAGCCGCAGGTGTCTACACTAATGAACTTTACACAGGCGTTAACGAAAGACACGTTACACACGGTGTAAAGGGTGAAATAAAAAAAGTTTTTTCTCCCGATGCCGTGCAGCTCAGAACACAGGTGAGGTGTGTTTTTTCGTTTCTGTTCGGAAATTTCATTGGTCTAATGTTATGGGGTTCAGTTTTTTGGCTTGAAGTTTGTGCAACCGGGAAAAACCCAGGAAGAATTCATAAATTAGCCGCTTTGTTGTTTAAGCCGCGGGGTTCAAAACGTGGGAAAAAAGTAGCGGCTTATAGTCCGAAAAATACGGTACTCAGAATTAGGTATCTTGTAATTAGTTATAACATTATTAAAAAATGAGTAAAAACATAAAAAAGGTTTGCTTACTTCCAGAGAGGACATTTAAAAAGGTATTATAAATAAAAAAAAAAAAAAGATATCTATAAAAAGATATAGAAACTGAATAGTTCTAAATGAATTAAGGTGCAGCCAAAGCCAACCAGTACACACAATTTTCTGAAGCTTTAATTCTACATCATAATCAAACGCTTTGTTACCTTTTTCCTCACGAGGGACATGACTCCAATCCGGGTAAGGACATGTTGTCGGGACAGACCCTCTCTCGGCACTCCGTCCGCAAACGTCTCCGCCCCGTCTGCCCCCGGCTCACACAGGTGTCTCATAAACAGCGAGACGTACGCTCTGAAATTCACACCAAATATATCTGTGTTAATAAATTTTTACTTTGACAGCAAATACCTGCGTCTCTAAAAAAAGAAATGGGAAACTGCAGAATTATTGGCACCCACACCAAATACACTAGAAAACCTATATTAGGAAACCAGTGCATTTTTTTTTATATTAACTTTATAATGACTTTTGATTTTAGTTCTAGTTTTTTTTTATTAATAACACCTGAACTCTTTTTCGCTTTTCCCCTTCAAGTCTCGGACCAGCCAGTGGGAGTTGAAGGCGTCTTGAGGAGGCATACCCCAGCGCATGATGGCGTTCAGGAAAGCCTTTCTCTGTCGTGCATTAAAACCAAGTACCTGAAATGAAGTGAGATGAGAAATCAATGAAATCACCATGTGCACCAGAAGAGACAACTGAATTCTCATTCACAGAGGTTGTGTGCAAAATATCAGATGTGATATAACAACATTTTGCCTACTGGTAATAATTGCATAAGTTTTGACTAAATAATAACATTATCAGTACAAAGATTATTATTTTCACTATAATAATGGCAAGAAATTAAAGAATTGTTCAGAAATGATGTTATTGTAATTATAAGCACTAAACCCTGCTTTAGCACTGAGCATTAAATACCCACAAGGTGGTTGAAAAAAAATCTAGAGTAGTATTATAACACGCCAACAGATGGCAGCACAAGGCTGCACACACATACACACACTGTCACAGGGAGCACCAACCTTGACATAAGTCACTGTGGAGCTGTGCAACTGGTGTTATTATATGCAGATAAATAAAGTGTTTTTTTTAAAACAGCGCAAGTCTCGAAAACTTTTTTTATACCACCTCGTACATCAGCAACTACCGATGAGAGTAAAACCCTGATCATACACACCTCTATATTTCCTCCAACTCGAGCCAGCAGTGGAGGCAGTGGTTTGTCTCGGTCGCTCTTCAGCTGCCTGCGAGACTGTCGCCTTCCGCCTGCAAAGTGGTCCATTCAGGTCATTTTTAATGTTTGTAATATAAAATCGAACCATAGTGTGCAGGATCATTTTAACATTGTATATCTGAGTGCAAAGGTGTGTGTAACCTTGGCAGAAGATATTATTTATATATTATTTATTGATATATATTATCAAAATGTCTGTATTTTACTGATGTTCCTTTTAAATGTATTTACTGTGATAATCACTTGGGGATACATGCACATAGATAGATAGATAGATAGATAGATAGATAGATAGATAGATAGATA
>JAAIIK010000109.1:1166474-1178352 GCA_014706435.1 Silurus glanis
ATATATATATATATATATATATATATATATATATATATATATATATATATATATATATGATGATATATATACAAATGATCAGAAGTAAAAAGGAAAAATAAATAAAATAACACTTATGTCAGGTAAATAAAGGCCTTTTTTTTCCTAATGGATAGAAATCCAAAAGTTGATTGCTATTATCAAGCTGGATTTTAAGCAGGTTTTAAAAATATTAAGACAGAAAAGTCTTTTACAACAAAAATGCCAGACGTGTTACATCTTTAATTTGATCTTCCAACAAACAAAAATCCAGAGGGAAAAAATAAGTAATATTTGGTAACATTCAAGGATAATCAAAGTCCTGGAATGGCCAAGCGAGAGCCCGGACCTCAATCCCATCAAAAACCTTCGGAAGGACCTAAAAAAACGGTGTACACTGGAAATCCTCACGCAATTTGAAGGAACTTTATTTTTGTAAAAAAGAGTGGAATAAAAAGTCTAGATGTGTGAAGTTAGAGAGTAAGGACTGATTTACAAACACTTGATCTCAAAGAGTTGAGAGAATTGTTCAGACTTATGCAATCAGGGTCTGTTTTTTTTTTTTTTTTCCATTTATAATATCATTTATAAATGATTAAGTAGTATTTCTTTTTTTCTGGATTTTTGTTTGTTGGACATTTATGTCGTTATTTCTGTCTATTAAAAAAACTGCAATTTCATAAGGGTGTGTAAAACAGACCCAGCAATTTCAAGGTTTTTTTTTTTTTTTTATATCTGCTGCATCCTTTAAATTATCGACAAAAATTTGTTTACCTCCTTCATCTTCTTTTTCACTTTGGGCATCTTGCCCTCCTTCTGCTTGCTGGGTTTCTTCTTCTTCTGCTTGATCGAGTCATCATCCGAGAAAAATCGCTCCAGAGGTGAGAGTGGCACACGGACGTGTTCGGGCTCCTCGTCCTCATCTGCACACATGGAATGGAGAATGAAATAAACACACTAACAGATTGCGGTGTGTTTTCTCCAAACTACAGGAACACAGAAGCTCTATGACTAAAGAGTCTCCTGATGCCAAATTAACTACTTCGTGTACAGAAAGGATCTATTATACAATATGGTGGTGTTTGGGGAATTATTTATGGTTGGGATTTTTGGTACATACTGGATTGTATACCACAATGCAGAAATAATTGTGTATGGAATAAACACTATGAAATAGCAGCACGTTCAATGACATTTTGCCAAGTTACAGATTTGCATTTATGAAAGCGTTTATGGTTTACTTTTTATTCCCTTCTAGTTACATTTTATTTTGAAGGGTTTGTTATAAGCGATACAAATTACTTCCTGTTGACACTTACGCCGCCTGTCAAAAGGGTGAAAACACCTCGTCTTTTATGGTTTTTGAGACACGTGTGTTTCTTTTGTTTATATGCAACACCCTAGATACGAGACAAAAACACACAAGAATTGGGCTATAAATGACTGGAAAGTTCTGTGGACAGATGAGTCCAAATGTCTCTAAAAGATGTTAACAGACATCCTCACCCCCACAGTCAAACACTGTTTCGGCACAGGGAAGGTTGGAGACTTATTTCAGGTGAAAGGAATCCTGAACCAACATGGCTACTATTCTATACTTCACTAATTCCATCTGGACTGAGTGTTTATTGGAACCGACTTCACCATAAAACAAGACGATGAGCCAAAAAGCACCTAAATCCTTTTGAACTAAGATGAACTGGATCACAAGGTCAGAAAGAAATCTTCAATTAGTGAAGCGCACACTTGGCAAAAGGCATGCCGAATTATTTCAGCTGAATGTTTGGAGACATGAACCGTCCGGATGCCGAGAGTGTATGAAGCTGTTATTCATGCTTAGGGAGGATTTTTTGATGAAAATTTGTTTGGTCAACGTAAATCTTCATGGTGTTCAATTACCCAGTTTGTTACACATAAACAAACGAAACATGCACGTGCCTCTCAAAAATCATAAAAGACTAGGTGTTTCCAAACTCGTGACCGACACTGTACATTAGAGCAGTTTTAAACACCAGCTTCTCATTTTCTTGCTCTTTAAATTCAAAAGCCTAAAGAACACACCACAAAAAAGTGGAAGTGTAGAAAGCTCTTCTTGATGACTGGAAAACTTATCCCAAATCCCAAATCACTAACAATGAAGTCTTCTTTCATAAATGCTGAATAACAGAAGTCCTTACTATATGATATTTTCTATTATATGAGATAAACATAAGAGTTAATGAGTAATTTGGGCCATTTCACTGTTAGCATTACTTCAGGGCTGCTAGTCAGTTGGTGCATTGGCATGACATCATGCTCTAGATGTAGTCTAGCTAAACCTGTGAACTGTGAAATATCGGTGTCACATTGTGCCAGAAATTACAGTTACTACTGTACCATGTGCATTTTGTTGTCAGTCTCATACCTGGCTATTTTCAACCATGTGTGTCATAATTTGAATGCAAAGTATCACCTGCCTTCGTCTTGCTAACTTCTAAACCGTGTTCTCTGGTGCTGACTCTGGATTATTCCAGTTAATTTATTGGTATCTGGATTATTGGTCGATATCCGGTAGAGTTATGACCCACTCAGCGCAACACAACCAATTTACCTTGTTTCTCCTGTGTTATGTCAATAAAAACAGCTTTTCTTTGTCTTAGCTAGCTTCATCCTGTCACCATGCACATGTCCTATGACCCGACTTTATCACATTAACACCCGTACGTACACATCTTCATCTCGGAAAATGCTCAGGTATGTGAAGGGGTTCAATCTAGAATGCTAAATGCAATTTTTTTTTTTACTTTGCTCGGAATTTCTAAAGAAAGCGATAGCTCTATAAAGAGCACCAGTACCTGACTTTACTAGCGTAATCATAACATGACAAAAAAAACTGTTGCTAGAATTAGCATTTAGACACAGACAAACAGGACGACACAAACAACTCAGTGGACTGAAACTAACTGTTACACAGACCAGGCATTACTTTATGACCACCTGCCTAATATTGTGTTGGTCCCCATTTTGCTTCCAAAACAGTTGTGACACGTCGATTAACAGCAATAACTTCTTCAGCAGTTTGAGCTACAGGAGCTCGTCTGTTGGATCGGATCACACGGACCAGCCTTCGCTCCTCACGTGCGTCAACGAGCCTCGGCCGCCCACGACCCTGTCGCCGGTTCACCACTGTTCCTTCCTTGGTGCACTTTTGATAGATACTGACCACTGCAGACCAGGAACAACCAAGAAGAGCTGCAGTTTTGGAGACGCTCTGACCCAGTCGTCTAGACGTCACAATTTGGCCCTAGTCAAACTCGCTCAAATCTTTACGCTCGCCCATTTTTCCTGCTTTTATCACGACAACTTTAAGGACGAAATGTTTACTTGCTGCCTAATAAGAATAATGTGAAGTCTGTGAAATTAATAACTTTTTGTTTTCTGAGACTCCTTATAAGAAAGGAGAGTTTAAAACACACCAATAACCCGTTTTGAGATTTTCTAAGAGTCGAAGTATGTTTTTGTATTAAAACGGTTTATAATTGAAATAGAGATTAGATTCTTTTAACTATATTTCACACTTGTACAGCTGTAAAAATCGAAAGAAATGGTCTGTAGCAATGAGACTCGCATTTCTATGTAATGAATAGAGCAGCAGGGTTAAGAGATGGTAATGATGGAGAAGGAGTCTCTCTCTCTCTCTCTCTCTCTCTCTCTCTCTCTCTTTCATTCTCTTTCTTGCTCTCTCTCTTAATGTTGCTGCTCAGGCGGTAGGCCATGAAATACGCAGCACGTCTCAAATCCTGCACTGCACCCCGAGGGAATCGAGGAAAAAAAGGAGCTTTCTGTATCTCCTGCACGCTATCCTTAAAATCCACTTAACCTCCATTTAACCGCTCTGTGAGAGGGCATTCGAGGGTTATTTAGCGGCAGAAGCTTTCTGCGATTCCTGCTGGATTCAGAGCGCCTTCACTAAAGCGTCCAGGCTCGCGGAAGAGAGCATGTTTGATCTTCTGTGCGCTGTTTAACAATGGAAGCCCCGTCGCTAATCATTACTAAGGAAAACACACACCCAGAAAAAAAGGCCTTTGTGTTCGCTTTGTGGATCCTCCTGACTATTAACATGAGATAGATAGATGAACGAGCAACAGATGTTCTAATCCCTCTGATCCCAATGATACCTGATATCAATCTAGATAATACCCGAGACGACGTCCTGCAAGTATCTGTTGTTAAGTTATGCAAAAGATTTGGACAAATGTCAACGTCACGCATGTTCCTTCAAAAGTTACTGATCATAAACGGAAATAGTCTCTTTGTCCAAAAATATTGGGACACCTGACATTTCCAGCTATATTTATTTCTCCTCCAAAATTTCACAAAACATGTTCCCGCAGATTAATATGCTTTACGTGGGGTGGAGTGGAAGATCTCCTGCTCACTGCACCATAGGCCTTCACACCTCACCTACATCAGTACCTGACTTTACTAACACCTTACAATTTTATTCTTCAATCATTGCAGCTCTTTCACATACATTATATGAACACAATATGGAGGTACTTTTTAAAAATCCCATCCAACATTTAGTCCCCGTTTGCTGTTATGATAACCTCCACACTTCTGAGAAGATGTTCCACTAGATTTTGGAGTGGAGTCAAAAAGATTTGTGCTCATTCAGCCACAAGGTCATTGTGATGTACGGTTGAGGTCAGAGCTTTATAGCTGGAAATCTTCCACTCCAACGAATATAATCCATATCTTCATGGAGCTGGCTTTGTGCACAAGAGCACTGTCATGTCAGAACTGGTTTGGGTCTCCCACAGTATCTCAAGTAAAGAAAAACATGGAATGCCCCAGCATCCAAAGGCATCCTATACAATTGTGTGCTTCAAGCTTTGAGGAGAAGAACCACATAAGTGTAGAAAAGTCAGGTGTCCCAATACTTTTGTTCATATAGTGTGTCTCAAATACTTACAATATTCACGATAAATTATGATTTTATTTAGAAAATTCTTGTGATATATCTAGAAAAAAGTAATAATATCTAATAATCTATATGAGGGAGAAATTGCAATAATTCAAGTTAAAAAAAAAAAATAAATAAATAAAAATGCTTTTGTTGTTTTATCCAAAAAAATTACTATTACTTAATATTTTGAGAAAAACTTTGTTATATGTCAAGGAAGAAAATTTTACTTATATTGAGCAAACAATATTTTCCGAATAAATTTATAATTATGTTTTTTTTTTCATATGAATACGACACAATATACATTTTTTTCAATATATTCTGCCTTTATTCTTGAACTCTTCCACTTTTTTTAAACAGTAGCTTTAAACTCAGTAATACAGTTATATTATATATTAAGAGCAGGAACTAAAATACGACAACAATCTGAAACCTCATTCTGAAAGAGTGCTTACTTACAGACATTATTTCTCATCCATAGCATTTTTCTGACATGTGATCGAATGGCTTTCCTTTTTTAATAAATCTGTAGTTATTGAGCATGGCCTGTATAAATGCCCACGTCAGCTGAGGCTGGCACTCACCTCTTATAATGCTCCATTATATACACTATATGGATAAAAGTATTGAGACACCTGACTTCTCCAGCACTTATGAGGTTGAAGTTGAAGGCATACAATTTTATAAAATGTCTCTGGATGTTGTAGCTTTGAATCCCCCCTTTATTTAAAGAGTCCCAAACCAGTTCCAGCATGGCAATGCCCCGTACACAAAACCAGCAGCATGAAGATATAGTTTACATGCGTTTAAAGTATGCGGAAGATCTTGAGTGGCCTGCTATAAAGCGTTGACCTTAATCCTATTGAACACCTTTGGGATGATTTGGAATGATGACTGCACCCCAGGCCTCCTCACCTCACCTACATCAGTACCTGACTTTACCAATGACCTTGAGGATGAATGAGCACAAATCTCCACAAGCACACTCCAAAATCTCGTGAAACATCCTTCCAAAATCTTTCCAAACTTTAGTCCATGTAGTTTATTTCAAAAATAAATACCATAGTGCCGTTTTTTCTCGCATCAGGACCTCAACCTCAGCTCGTTCTGCTTGTCCTGCTTGTTCTAACTCGTTATTGTTTCTGTAGTAACAGAGTTCATTTAACGCAGCCTGTACTTCAGGTTTACCACATAACCAATAGATTCATTCTTAGCAAAGGAAAGGGTTTAAATGTCGATAATGTGTGTGAAGGTTTCTGTGAGGAAACGTTAATATAAGTCTCCGGTATCGGAGTTTTGTAACAGTCAGAAGGTTTTCCAACAAAGGAAAGTCCTCAGGACAGAGGAGTTTATGGTTTCTCTTTATGGTTTCTCAAAAATCACATTTTGTCAGTCACATACACATACATACAGAGTACGACGTGCAGCGAAATGCTTTATACGACTGTCCGGCATGAGGGAATAGGATGGGGAGAAAAATAAAACAAAGAAAAAGAAGGCAGATAAATAAAGAGTATAAACTATCAAATATATAAAGATATATATGGGGGAAAAGTGTATATACAAGGTATGCTTATGTACAGTAAACAGTAAACACATAAGGTGTGGTATAAAGTGCACTGTATTTGCAGTGCAGTGTATTTGTTTGTTTGTCTATGTTTGTCATTCATTTAAAACTACTTGTATTGCCAAAAACTCCACAACATTAATGTAACTACTGTATAAGGCAATTGACGTTTAATTTAGTAACAAACAAAAATTTTCGATTCAGCTCTGAATAACACGTTTCAAGAAATTAATCTTATAAGAAAGATTTAAAAGAAATAATTCACTTCACATGAGGCCGTATCACACCACCCCAGCATGGATTATTTCCATATTCCAGCATGTGTTATTCCTCATATGATATGCTAACTTTTATTTATTTTGGATAACTTTTAATAAAAAAAAAAATGTGGAAAATAGTAGTAAAGTATAGTTGAAACCAGATATTTACATACACTTCAGAAAAAAACACAAAAACTTTTATTTCTTTGCTTATTATAACAAGTAAAAGGGGACAAAATGTAAACAGTAAAAGGAGACTAAATGTGGACTGGGATGTTTAAAATGCACATACGAATCTTATCTTTAGTCCATATAGTATATTTCTAATTAAATTAGAAATCATTCGATCACAGGTTCATATTAACAGATTATCTCCATATTCCAGTGTGTGTTATTCCTTATCTGATATGCTTTCAATTTCTTTGGATAATTTAGCAACAGATGATCAAGTAACTGTAAGATGGTGCCTTCTAATAGAAAAGAAGTTAAAGTAGAAAAGAGTGGTAACGTAGAAAGTTCATAGTATTTTATAATAATCGTACTAAATCTTTTATGCTTCAGAAAAACAGGCCTACGGACTGAATGATATTTTTTTTTGTTCAATTTTAATTTTCTGTGGAAATTCGGCAAGGGACCACGATCTGGAAATTATTTCGCAGAGCTCCATTTAACTCATTAGTCTATCCAAATGATTGCTGTTGGGTTTATTTGTTAGAGTAACTCAAACGTTTGTCTTGTGATGGTGACGTAAAAGTAAAAAAAAAAAAAAAAAAAAAAAAACGCAAATGGGCGTGGCTACTGCATTACATTCAGCCAATCAGGTGAGGGCTTGATGAGCACTCTTTAACTTGCCCTATCCACAAATAGATTGTGTGGATTGTGTTGCTGGGGGAGTTTATGGATTTGATTTCCTTTGGTTTTTTTGGGGTTTTGTGCCTGATTTTCATATAACCAAATGAAAAAAAAAAAAAAAAGAAAGCCGTTTAACGGCGTCATTTTACGCTGACTGTGAAAAGATGATTGGTATCTCTTGCTGCTGTTTGGTTGAAAGATAACAGCGTTCCTAACAAACGCAGCGAACTGATGTTACCTACTGGTTTGGATCGACTTCTCTAGCAAATTTCTTGAAATGCAAGGAACCACCAGGAGCATGTGAAATGGCTGGAAGGGGGCGGGGCTTCCTGGACCGACTCGGATCATCTAACCTTTCGTTTTTATTAAAATTACTCCTCTTTTGGAGTTATAACTTGGTACTAGAGCACTAAATTGTGGAACTCCAAAAATCTGAGCTAAACATCAGACTTCTATATGATAATTGATGCACTTTCGTTTACAAAGCAACAATGGTTCATGAAAACAATGACCCTACTTGGTTGCTACACTATATGGACAAAAGTATCGGGACAGCAATCATGGAAATGAATGGGTGGAGCCTAGGCGAGTTTATGGATTTGATTATGGAGATGCCTGGCATCTTTAGTAAGTTTTTGTGCTTGATTTTTTTTTTTTTTAAATAAGAAAGGCATTTAACTACGTTAGACTGTGAAAGCGTTTGTAAAAAACACAAATAAATAGGAATCTAGAACCATTCGAGAACCACGCCAAAGTGTCGCGTTCTCGCCTTTCCGAAAGCGCGTGGCTGACATACGTTCGTGCACACGTACGACCTTCACTGGAGTCTGAACGCCATTTTCCAGAATCAATAAAAAAAAGCAAATCTGCTGTTGAATTATACATGCTTCAATCTGCAGAATAATCATGTCGCTCCAATGCAAAATCTGATCTCAAATCTTCAGCTCTGGCTATGTTTTTTTTTTTTTTTTTTGGATCAATTTGCTCTGGAAAAGAAATGAATCAAAGGAGAACCGAAGGACTCGAGGAGTTCTATCGAGGATGAGTTCCATTAAGGATAAGTTCAAAGCCCGATATTATTTCTGAGCGACCCGAGTCCGCTGAATGCAAGAAAACTATGACAGCTTTGATTTTATCGAGCCGGACACCGTGGTGGTATAAAGAAGCGTAAGCGTGGCCCGGCTTCGAGGCCACTTCATCACATCTCTCCCAGCGTGCCACCTGCACCCCGCAGGAAGGGAGAGACTGATGTGACTGTGAGATTGATGAGTCTTGTTTAGCTACAGAGGAGCTCCCTCGATTTTTGGGGTGTATTCAAAGTAACATTAGAAGCCTGATTTTGGAAAATAGATCCACTGCAGATTCGCATTAAGAGGAAGTGAAGGCAGATGGGGCTACATCGAATTGTAATAAAATTCTAGGGAGGATATTGGGTTTAAACGTCATCTCTCTTAAAGATCGAGCGTCATGGACGTAATCCGAATCGTGCGATCAAGGCCATGCGTGGGTTACGATGTTGGCCGAATATATTATCTTCTAAAAGATTACGCATCCTAACTTCCACCAGGAACCGCCAGAAGAATGTGAGATTGGTGGAAGGGGGCGGGGCTTTCTAGACTTGTGTCACTTTTGTGTGTCAATCATCTAATGGCAGAATCTTCTAGATTGCTACACTGCATGGACAAAAGTATCAGGACATCTGAGTTTAACTTCCATACGCGGTTCTTATCCAAAATGTTCCCATAAAGTCATCGTTTGGATGCTTGTAACACTACATTTTCCCTTTTATGAGAACCAAACCTGTTTCACATGGGTTGGAAGAATGTGGACGATCTTGAGTGTCTGCTATAGAGCTCTGAATTCAACCCCATTCAACACCTTTGGATTTGAATTGGAACACTGACTGCACTCCAGGCCTTCTCACTTCACCTGACGTTACTAAAGCCCTTGCACAAATGTTCACGAGCACACTCCAAAATCTAGTAGAACATCTTCCCAGGAGAGTGGAGGTTATTATAACAGCAAATGGAAACTACAATGTGGAATGGGATGTTTTCAAAAGCACATACCAAACCTATGGTCAGGTGTCCACAAACTTTTTGTCATATTATACATAGACTTTGTTTTTAGTATAAGTGCTAGAATATGAGATTTTTACTCTTCATTTCAGCTTTATTACCATCTGCCTGTTCTTTAGTTTATATCATTGAGGCCTTATTTAATAATAATTTAAATCGTAGACAATTCGATTCAATCCTTTAATAAAAATCAATATCAATTCCACTTTGAAAAGACTCCCAATTCTCTATCAACCATCTGATAAACAGAGAGAAGGAATATTGCATACATGCAAAAAAAAAGTGCAAACAAAATAACATTAAAAAAATTTAAAATTATATATATATATATAAGGTCTACAATGGAACGCGGGATGAAGATGGAGGTGGAAAACAGAAATCAATGGTATTTATGGTCAAAATTTTTGCGAACTATTGCAACTGGATTGTGTGCAACTTCACACGAAGGGCAATGAAATGAGAAGAAAGTGAAAAGAAAAAAAAGAAAAGAAAAGAAAAAAATGACTGGCAACAAACCCAATGGAATAATTGCAGTGATTTCCATCAATCCTGGAAATAGAGGATCTTCACTGGAATACCAGGAATGGATGGAAGACACCATTTATTATTGGACGCTTGTAGATTTCCGTCACTCATCCAGCAGGTTAGAAAAAAAGGAGAACGTGTCTACAAAGCTAAATCTCAGAACATCTGTTTATTATATTACCAAGATGAAGTGTATGGATAATCCTTGGATTGTAAGATTGTAATGACCAAACATATGTTCCTTGTCCGATCAAATGCACACGGTGAAAAAGTAGGGTGAGTGTGTACAGTAGGTGATGTTTTCCTGTCACACGTGGCTCTTTGGAGGAATCCTGGCCAAAGACAAAAGCAGCGAGCCGGCCTTGGAGCTCTGAAGCTCTGGAGCTCTGCCCCGTGATACATTATTTCACAATTTGCTTACAAATATATAATTTTTTTTTTATGCAATGAAAAGATTGATGCATGAAAGAAGATGATACGTGGACATTTTGTTCTTGTCTACAGAACAGAAGCCATGACTGTCATGCAGAGTGCAAAAGAAAAACCGCTCTGGAAATATGAAGCGAAGCACAAAAGCCATGCAGGCTCCAAGGATGCTCGGCTAGACTAAAAGCTTCAAGAGGAACACTCCAGGAGCTTCATGACGCGTTATGACAACGTGGTTATGACATTTCTGTCTCACTGCGTCCAGCTCCATCACCTCCTCCCCATATTTATTTTTTTTCTTAGAAGGTGAGTTTTGATTGCATTGAACCCAGAAGCAGAACATCTTTAAAAGCTACAAACTCCCTCTCCTTCTCTCTTCATCCCAATCTCCTTCCCTCCATCATCCCTCCCTCCCTCCCTCCCTCTCTCCCGCCTTCCCTTTCTCCTTCCTTTCCTTTCTTTTCTTCCTTCCTTCCTTCCCTTCTCCTCTTCCTCCTCCCATGTCCACTTCCATGCACTCCCCTCACCTGGCACGTCGTCTTCAAAATCCAAATCGTCCTGGCCCTCTTCCTCGTTGCTCAGCGATCCGGGCATCTTCACCGCATCACACACGCACACACAGACGCAGACTCATACACACACGCGCGCGCGCGCTCGCGCCCTCACGCACAAAAAATACATCCGTGCGCTGCGTCCGGTGGAGGAATTAGGGAATTAAAAAAAGGGAAATTAAAAAAATTTTTAAAAGTCGTGCAAACTCCCGAGAAAGCAAATGCCTTCTTTTTAAGGATAAGATGTTTTTTGTTTTTCGTTTTTGTAAAAAAAAAAGAGAGAGAGAGCGAGAGAGAGAGAGAGAGAGAGAGAGAGAGAGAGAGAGACAGCTGAAGGTGAGGGTTTTTTTTTTTTTTTTTTTTTTTATTTACTAAAAAGCACCCCAAAAATTCCCTGGAGGTCTGGAGGTCTGGAGTCCGTCTTCCTGCTCTATCCAGAAACGCACGGCTCCTGGAAATAAGAGACGAAAATGGAACGCACATGCCCAGCTCCGGCTCGTGACGTCTGGTCGGTTGCCATGACAATCCATCCCATAATTGCGCAGGCAACTAGTTAGTAGGTGTGTGCGGCCCGCGATAACCAGGTGGTAACTAGTAAAACTAGTCGGCGGGAGCGCGTGAAAACGATGTGTGTGTGTGTTGGGGGGGGGGGG
>JAAIIK010000109.1:1178752-1198696 GCA_014706435.1 Silurus glanis
GGGGGGGGGGGGGGGGTTGAAATAAAAGGATTTTTATCAATAAAAATCTGAACTGGTATTAATAATGTATAATTAAACGTATAATAATTACAAAGGAAGCTGTGATGAGTTTATATACTACTATGATTAATAATAATAATAATAATAATAATAATAATAAAAGATAATAGTCAAACCTAAAACTATTATTACAAAATTCATAATAGTTCACAATTTTAAAATTAGTAGTAGTATAAATTAAAAATTATAGATTTTCCACATTATTAATAATAATAATACTTTTAGATTCTTATTGTCAATATGATTAATAATATTTTTTGCTGCAATGTTAACAAAATAAAAGCACGTTTCTATATCGTTATAATATATAAATAATATATAAATAACTCAACATACAGACATTATTGTCTAAATAACTGGCAACAAAAGTGAGTGCACCCTAAGTATCAAAATTGTGTCCAAAGTGTCGATATTTTGTGTGAACACCATTGATATCTCGCACTGCTTTAATCCTCCTGGGCATGGAATTCACCAGAGCTTCACAGGTTGTTGCTGGGATCCTCGTCCACTTCTCCATAATGACTTCACAGGGCTGCTGAATGTTGGACATGTGGTGCTTCTCCATCTTCCGCTTGAAGACGCCCCACAGGTGATCAATAGGGTTCAGGTCTGGAGACATACTTGGCCATTCCATCACCTTCAGCTTCCTCAACAAAGCAGTTTCATGTTGGTGGTGTGTTTGGGTCATTATTATGTTGAAAAACTGCTGTTCTGCTCAGTTTCTGAAGTCCTGGCATCATGTTCTGCATCAGAATGTCACAGTACATGTCGGAATTCATGTTTCCCTCAATGAACGCAACCCAGTACGAACAGCACTCATGCAGCCCCAGACCATGATGCCACCACCACCATGCTTGACTGTAGGCAAGACACAATTTTCTTAGTTCTCCTCACCAGGACGTCACCACACATGCTGGACACCATCTGAGCCAAACAACTTTAGATTAGTCTCACCACAGGACATGGTTTCAGTAATTCATGCTCTTGGACAGGTTGTCTTCAGCACCGCACCTTTTTTTTGTGAGCCAGCTTCAGAAGATGCTTGGTCTGATGATGGTCTGAGCACTGGCAATCGAACCTTCCACTTCTGCAACCTCTAAAGCAATGCTGGACGCACTCATGCATCTGTTTTTTGAAGACAGTTTCTGCAACTGATGCACAGCACGAGGACTCGGAACTTCTTTGATGGACCCTTGCGTAGCCTGTTCTGCATGGAAACGTTCTCGGAAAACCTCTGTATGACCCTGACCACTGCACTGTAACTCAGTTTCCGGGTGTTAGCGATCTTCTTATAGCCTCTGCAAACTTTGTGGAGAGCAACAATTCTAATTCTTAAATCCTCAACAAAATTGTATCTGCTCTAATACTCAGTGTTGGACAGTAATTTTATGAGGATAAAAACTTAACTGTTCAATCACACAAGCAACCAATCAGGGTCGAGCATGAGGTTTTTTTTTTACCGCTCATTTGCCCTGTCGTGTCGACTTTTATTTCAGATCATGGTGAATGAACTGCCCGGAGAAGTTTCCTCACTCATACTCACAGAAAGGAGAGGCACGGGGTTGGGTGACGTCACTTAAGTTGCTCAGTAGCTCCTAGTTTTACAACCACAATGACTGTAAAAGACTGTAGAAAGATCATTACTCATAAGCTTACACTCCAGTCCAGTGGAACTCCAAATGAGGATGGGTTCCACTTTTGATTCTGGTTCCTCTCAAGGTTTCTTCCTCATAACATCTAAGGGAGTTTTTGCCTTGCCACAGTCGCCACGGCTGCTCATCAGGGATAAATACACATCGTTCACCTTAACTGTTTTGAGACAATGTCTGTTGTGAAAAGCGCTATAGAAATAAACTTGACTTGACGTCAGTAAGGAGAGCTGAATCTAAAAATTATGGAAGATCTAAACCCTCAGGAGCCCAATTCAGAAAAAGAGGAAATGAGTAGGGGGAAAACGTGCAAAAGATACGTGTGTATGCAGCTCTATCACTCATCTCTTGTTATTTTATTATGCAATAAATGCATTCAGGGTGATATTTATACATGAAGGGAAGCTCTCAGAAATATATCCATATTTGTGGACTGCTCTGAGAATATGTTTTACTCATCCAGTGATGGAAGCTGAAGAAGACAGGAGCTTTTCAAAGCTGAAAATAATCAATGGGGGGCACGTTGGGTCATGGCGTGGTTCACTCAGGGCGTCATTCAAGCTAATCACCGCTTGGTGTATCTACTAATCACCAACATGAGTTCAGCATCAGTTTAACAGGAAGCAGAACATTTTGAGAGTAATCAATGATGGAAAAAAAACTCCTGGCTCGAACTTTCCACGACACACATGACCTAATTTGCGTGATTTATTCGAAGTAGTTGAAAATAATTGATTAGATAATAAATATTAGAAATCAATCAGTGTTTGACTCATTAATATATAATATTCAGCAACAGTCTTGTGATAAAATTGATAAAAGGAACACACTTTGGATACATTTGAAGGCGAATACTTTTGTACTTTTACTCACGTGAAAAGTTAAAAGGGACACTTTTACTGGAGTCACATTTTAACTTGACTCAAGTACATGCTGCGTGTATTTCGTCCACCACTGCTAATACGAGATCCACAACTCAAGCAGACAAAAACATGAACACGATGAATAGGACGTGTGGCTTCCCATGCTAACAGCTGTTATCACTTGGGGTGTACTCACTTTTGTTGGCGGTTATTTAGACAGTAATGTATGTATGTCGAGTTATTTTTAGAGGACAGTAAATCTGTACTGATATACAAGCTGCACATTGATTACTCTAAAATATATCCAAGTTTGATGTCTATAGTATTGTCCCTTGAGAAGATTTACTAGGGGGGGTACTCACGTTTGTGGGATACTGTAGTTATACATAAAAACATTTTTTAAGACGGTTTCAGTGACTGCACTTGGGGATACGTTTAAAGTTTCTCAAAGTAATAATAGTGTCTCTTCTTTTTTACTAAACTGAGTGGATTTGTACAGTAGTTATAGTAGAACTAATAGGGCTTTGGACTCATCCTTTCCTCTGCACAACACATTCCTGACTTCAAACCCACTGAAGACCTCTGGGATAACCTGGAACACTAAAAAAATAAATAAATAAATAAATATTTCCTCACAGATCATTTCCTGAGCTCACGAACACACGAATTAACTAATTAAAGACACACCTACACCATAAAAATCTAGTGTAAATCCTTCCCAGAAGAACGAAGCCAATTACAGGAGAATAGAGGAAATGAGCAGGAATGTGAGGTTTTAAAAGAATAAGAAAGCAGCAATAAAGTGTATTTTTTCCCCAATCTAATATTTCTACCATCATGTTAACTTTAACTGCCATATTATTTCCTATACATTAGATTCCATTTTTATTGTGACATTCATATAAATTCTGTGTAAATGTAATATAATCCTTTGCGCCTTTAAGTGCACGTTTCTTTTTTTGTTGCTCCCGAATGCAAACATTTAACATGTACTGCTTATTACTGAGAGCCATAAAAGAGCCACGAAGCCAGCCGACGAGACAAAATGCACAAAAATCAACACGGACCAATAAAAATTCCTTTGAAAATTTATTAGTTTCACAAAAGAACAGCTTAAGTTTAATCCTCGTCCTCTTCTTCCTCCTCGTCCTGGTTGATCTGGAAGTAGCGCAGCTCGTAGCTCTCTTTAGCGTTCGCCACGACGCGCAGCCAGTCTCGCAGGTTGTTTTTCTTCAGGTACTTTTTGGTCAGATATTTCAGGTACCTTTGGAACAAGAAGGGAGACAAACTGGGTCAGGAATCAAATTTGATTGTAATGAATCTGCATGACGACACAATATGAAGAACCAAATTAGGAAAAAACATTGTGTACACTTTTTTGGGCCAAAAAAAAAAAAAAAGATTAACAAAAACAAGACTGCTCAGTTTTTTTCCCAGATGTGTACCAATCAACAGTAAACACGGCAGGGCAAGTGTACAATTCTCTTTGAAACAACTAGACACCCCACAAACCCTCCACTTGCTGCACATGACCAAGGGCAATCAATACACGGGTTAAAGTTTACCTAGATAAAGAGGGATGTGCACAAAAAAGTGGTGGTGGTCTTTTCATTGCCTTATGCAGTATACTGGAAAAATCTGCTTTAATTGAGGGTTATGTCCAAGTGAAACTTTCACACTGCAATATCATCCATCCAGATTCTAAATCGCATGCATTTACACTTCACTTCAAAAGCCGGATTCTAATTTCTGAATCATGCCTGACGATCCCCTGAAACTCAACCGTCAACTTCCTGTTGAAAATGAAACAGCCAAATTGTTGACAAATGACAGGAAAACTATAGCAACCCAAATAACCACTCTTTACAACAGTGGTGAGAAGAAAAGCATGTACGACATGCTGTAGGCTGATTTGAGAAGGTCAGGTTCCACTTCTGTCAGCAAAATAAACGAACATGAGAAACTGAGCAGATGTGAATTGAAATTTAAGGTGTTACAAAACATTTTTTCACTCCAGCTGATAGAAGTGGAACCCAATACTACAGTCTTCTGTTGCAACTCTGGTTTGCAGGAAGTTCTTCGAGCTCCCAAACTGACCTCTTGGAGAAGGGGATATCTGAGGTCACCGTGATCTTGCTCTTGCTTCTTTCGATGGACACCACGCCACCGCCCAGGTTCCCGGCTTTACCGTTCACCTTGATGCGCTCCTGCAGGAACTGCTCCTACACGAGTGGAGAAGAAAAAAAAAAAAAAAGGAGTGCGTTTACACACCAAAGTCTGCTTTTTCACGACTGAGCTCACGACTGATTTAGGGAGGCAGCAATGCTAATAAAACTGCACAGCTCTTTTAACACAGAGGGATTTTTAAGTAAATCTCTGTGCATCTCTTTATGTACAAGTAGAACCAAAATTTTACTTTTTCAATAATACAATAAAATGGATAACAAATCCAGGTGCAATTTAAAACATTGACCTCTAAGACATAATTACAAATCCTGCAATCTCCCATTTGACTCATTTCCTTTCCCCGCCCCCAAACTGCACTAGTCCTAGCAGACCCAGTTTATTTTCTAAATTACAAACAGCAAGTAAATATAACCGCATAACAGATCGTACAAAGTTGGCAGCGTCCATGATGCCATCCTCGACAGGGTGGGTGCAGTCCAGCGTGAACTTCAGGACCTGCTTCTTCTTCTTGCCACCCTTCACGACAGGCTTCTTCTGTAAAGGTAAACAGAACAGATGGCGAATGAATAAACAGGAATTGGCGGATATGAGGAACGGTCCAACGGTCACGTGGTCAGGGGTTCAAGCTCAACTTTGTATCATGGCTGATCCTGTACTCGGTCCTCAGCTTCCAACGTCACTGGAATATGTGAATAAATCTTTTTTGTGCTGTAATGTATACAAGACAATTAAAAGCTTTGTGCTGTTTTTCCCCCACCAAGAATCTTTGAACACAAACTAACCTCTCATTAATAAGCAATGGGGGAAATGATAACATGCTTATAACATAGAGGTTGTTATAACATATCTTAGAGGTTATTATTTATACCCATTATTAGCAAAAAACAAGGCCATAGACTTTTACTTAGACCTTCTACTCATATACTCGTACTTCTTTATGTCCCTACTAACCACCAACAGTACGTCCATTAGCCTGGCTTGTCCCAATCCACTCACTATTTATCATTACAGTGCATAATATATAATGTAAATCCATTCTTTCAGCACCTTATCTAGTGCACTTCAGCTAAGAACACATGTATTTTTGGGATTCAGCCGCTCACTTCACTCTACAACGTGGTTTCTTAGGCCTCGTTTCAGACCCACTATAAACAAACGTTTACAAATGCGCGGTTTTTGGGTCGAACCCGAATTTAACCACGCAGAATACAAGCCGAGGGTTTCATATAAAGCCTGTACCGTTTTCAGCCGTCGAACCGAAAACAGACGCGTGATATTCGGGCGTTTTCAGGCACACGTTAGTACTTACAAGCGGAGCCATGGCGGACTCTCTTGGCAGAAAAGGGAGGAGGAAGGGCGCGCATGCGCTTTGAGAGCCTGCTACTGAATCGATTACAGAGCTAATCCAGAGGCACCAGGGAATCTAATCGAGTGCCGATAGAAATAATTTTTTGTGTAATATTTAATTATTTGTGTTCAGTTTTTTTTATTTTTATGAATATGTATTAAACTATACCCAATAATCAAATCACTTCATTTCATATTAAGTTGCCCTGCTTAAAGGAGTGTCTGATTATGTTACAGTTTCTATCCAATCAGATTTCAGCCGTCACATCACGTGTTGCCAGCGTCAAAAGAATCTTGAAGGCTGTTGCTTTAACCAATCAGAATTCGAGTTGGCAGCACAGCGGGCCATCTAGCAGGCGTACAATAACGTTTGGTTATTTTGATTGGTTGGTCAGAGCTCGCAAACCTTATCAGTAGCAAACTGCACAAGCTGTTAAATATATTTGTGCGGATTTAATTGCTGTTTTTGTTTGTTTGTTTGTTTGTTTTTCATTTCAAAATGGCTGACGGAAGAGATTTGGTCGCAGATAAACTGACATGCACATTTCCAAGAAAAGCAGGGCATCGTGAGGAAAGGATGGCCAGTTCCAAACAGTTGTTAAGCTTTTTCAGGAACCATTTGTAATTATGTGGTGCGGTTGCAGGGAGAAGAGGTGGAGAAGGTGGAGGAGTTCAGGTACCTGGGGTCAACAGTGCAAAGTAATGGAGAGTGTGTTAGAGAAGTGAAGAAAAGAGTGCAGGCAGGGTGGAGTGGGTGGAGAAGAGTGATAGCAGGAGTGATTTGTGATAGAAGAGTATCTGTGAGAGTGAAAGTTTATAGGACCTGAGATGTTGTATGGTTTAGAGACAGTGGCATTGAGTAAAAGACAGGAGGTGGAGCTGGAGGTAGCAGAGCTGAAGATGTTGAGGTTTTCGTTGGGAGTGAAGACGATGGACAGGATTAGAAATGAGTTTATTAGAGGGACAGCCCATGTAGGACGTTTTGGAGACAAGGTGAGGGAGGTGTGATTGAGATGGTTTGGACATGTGCAGAGGAGGGACATGGGGTATATCGGTAGGAGAATGCTGAGGATGGAGCCACCAGGTAGGAGGAAAAGAGGAAGACCAAGGAGGAGATTTATGGATGTGGTGAGGGAAGACATGCAGGTAGTTGGTGTGAAAGAGAAAGATGTAGAGGACAGGGGGGTGTGGAGACGGATGATCTGCTGTGGCGCCCCCTAATGGGAGAAGCCGAAAGAAGAAGTTTGTAATTTTGCTCTGTTCTCCTGCCTTTCTCTATAATATGGATGGTTTCTATAGTTATGGTGTCATAATCACGGTATTAAGAGGTGGATTGATTCAGGTAGGACACCTCTGAAGGCCTCAGTGTGAAATGCATGGCCCGTCACTGCCAATATATACAACTGAATGTCGTTTATTGTTTGATGTCTTATTCAAGGTTGTTCTCGTCGTTATCTGTGGTTACGACATCTTCATTCTTCGTACATCATCTATCTCTGTGTAAGTCCTCTTATAGAAATGATAACCAGCCACTCTTTTCTTTCTCCCTCTCTTTTTCTTTCTTTCTCCTAATAAAACAAAAAGCACAGCTTGTCATGAACATACCATAAAACCACAAAACCATGAGACCATCCAGCATCAAGACTTAATAATACAGCTTTACAGTTCAGACACTGGAGAAATGTCAAAAGAACATCTCCTGTAAGAAACATGTTTTTTTATTTTTTACCTGATGTATATGGAGCATCTGCCATACGAGTTTCTTTGTAAGCTGTTACTATAACAACCTGTTAAAGGGAGTGTGTTAATATAAACCTGTGATTTGAATAACATTCAGAGCTGCTGTTCCAGACAGTAAATGAACACCTTCTGATCAACTTTAATATAAAACTGCGGGATCAAAAGTCAATAAAAAAAAAAAAATGCATAACCAACATATTCAACACATTTACATTTGTGGCGTTTAGCAGTACGCAAGATTACAAACGTAAGATAAATCGACCTACAACTCTGTTCATTTTTTCTTTAAAACAACGCAAACTTGGAAAGTGTTAGTTTAAGTGTTTTAGGAAGAGGTAGGCCTTCAACCGGGACGCCGCTGTTCTGACATCTAGGGGAAGTTCATTCCACTACCTCCGTGCCAGAACAGAGAAAATCCTTAATACCTATCATTCTAAAAGAAGGTGGTCCCAGTCGAGCAGTGCTGGAGGATCTCAGACAGCGTGGTGCAGTGCGAGATGTGATGAGGTCTCTGAGCTAAGATGGTGCTGGTCCATTTTTGGCCTTGTAGGCAAACATCAGTGTTTTGAATCTGATACGTGCAGCTACTGGAAGCCAGTGGAGGGAGCGCAGCAGTGGGGGTGGTGTGGGAGAACCACACCATATACATACAATACAAATATTTTGAGGCTAAACATATGATAATGCTCTGTGGTTGAATTCAATTCTAGCAAAGAAGCAGTTTCAAACGTATTGGCATCAGTGGCTACACTGTTTTCTTACAGATCTGTTCGAGCATACCGTAGAACTGATCTTGGTTCAACTCTTCCATATTTTCCAACGTAAAGCTTCTCGTTTCCCGAATTCACTGCTGATTGGCGTTTTCTGCAGTTAGACACGCTGCAGGCGAACAGATGGACTCCCCTGAGCTCTAATTACAACAGAACAGAACTCCATGTGTATGAAGGGAAACACAATGCTGTCTCTTTACATGCACAGTATTGGGGCACAAAAGTTTGTACACCCTCGCTGTTACAACACCGATTAATATGATTTTAAATGCAGACTTCTATTCCTACTGTTTATATTGCTGAGACCTAAGAAAAATTTCATGTCCCCTGTGGCTTGTTTTCCTGCTGAAGCACATTAAGTAGAGCATGTCAACACGGATGAGCTTGCTAATAAAAATAACTGGCAGTTAGGCTCAATATGTACTGTAAGTCCAGGATAAGGAATAAACATGAAGAAATAGGTTTTGTTTTTTTCACCCAGAAAGCAATAGGGATGAAATTTCTACTTGAATTGTTATACTTGTTTACTGATATACAACACTTCAGATGGATTCCTGGATACAGCAAAGAGAAAAGATTTGTAATAATCTTGATAAATGGTATATACATTGTTAAAAAAAACTGTACAATAGCATGTAAATAACTGTGAGGACCCAATGGATTTTTGTGTATATTTGTATATTATTTTTGTGTATTTGTACTGTATGATACGTACATATGTAAATGTATACACAAATCCTGATTCTGTTAGAAAGGAATGCTTCACTCTGGATTTATGATGAAGGAATGGAAATGATTGCAGAAGCTCTCAATCAAATCCAGTCTCAGTGAAAAGATGCCAAGCTTGATTGGTCCCATTTGTGTGTTCACTAAGCAAGACTGGTACCAGCTGGATCTCACTGAAAAAACATCTTGGACGATTAATTCAGAGTGGCAATTCTGATTCATATTCTCGACAAAAGAGCAATAGATAAAATAGATAAGATTGTTTATATATATATATATATATATATATATATATATATATATATATATATGAGAATAATGAGTGAATATCACTGATTATCTCTTCATCATTTCACCTGTTAGTGGGTGGATATATTTATTAGGCAGCAAGTGAACATTTGGTCCTCAAAGTTGATGTTAAAAGCAGAAAAATGGGCGAGCGTAAGGATTTGAGCGAGTTGAACAATTTGTGACGTCTAGACGACTGGGTCAGAGCATCTCCAAACCTGCAGCTCTTGTGGGCTGTTAACTGTCTGCAGTGGTCAGAATCTATCAAAAGTGGTCCAAGGAAGGAACAGTGGTAAACCGGCGACAGGGTCGTGGGTGTCCGAGGCTCATTGATGCACGTGGGGAGCGAAGGCTGGTCCGTGTGGTCCAATCCAACAGACGAGCTCCTGTAGTTCAAACTGCTAAAGAATTATTTAGCATTTAGCAATTAATTAATGCTGTTAATGCTCAACGGTTGGTCATAATACATACATATATATATATATAATCACACTAAAAAAAGAAATGAACAGAATGTTCTTTCACATACAGTTTCATGGAAAAGCACAAGGACACAATTACTCTCGCTGTGTTACATTTCCCTCTACTGGATCCAACCATATTCAACATATTTCAAATAATGGTTTGTGATTTATACTGTATATCAAATATAAATATATGCTAGATATATTTCAATTCAAATCATTGACTCTTCTGGTAGTGCTGTTGCTGTGTTCTGTTATTAAATGTTCCTTTTAACAATATTTGACAATAGGTTTTGTGGTGATTTTAAAATTGTACAAAATACTACTGTATAAGCACAAAAACACTGTTGATCTGCAGCAGATTCACCACTATGACATGTCATAAATTGTTTTATTCCTTCCACACCACAACAATTTGGCAGTTTATATTATAAAAACTAGACATATATTCACTACTGTATAAAAGGTCTTTGGTTGCGGTTGCATTCATTTATTTATTTATTTTCTTCGCTTGAACTAAGAGACCCGAACCTGTTCCAGCATGACAATGCCCCAGTGCTTCATGAAGATCTGCTTTATATGGTTTAAAGCTTTGACCTCAACCATATTGAACATCTTTAGGATCAACTGGAGCTTTGACTGCACCCCAGGCCTCCACTTACATCAGTACCTGACTCACACCCATGTGGTTAAATGAATCTCACACAAATCTCCACAGGCTCCAAAATCTAGTGGAACATCTTCTCAGAAGAGTGGGGGTTACGGTAACAGCCAATGGGGACTACATGTGAAATGGGATATTCAAAAAGCACTTACTATATATTCTGCTCAGGTGCACACATACGTTGGCTATGCATTGTATACATATATTTTACAATGCAGTTATAAAAATTAAAAATAGGACAATGTATTGTTAGATTTATTAACTTATTCAGTAACATCATGGGTATCCCTCAGGAGGATTTGAGATCTCTGACTGTGGATAATTAAAGTCTGGATTGACTTTCTCTGCCTTCTGCCATCACAACCCCTACCAAGAAAATCAGAAAGCTTATAAATGCTTCCTTAAGTGGTCCTTCTATTTGAACTTTCCTTCTAATGAATGCCATCAAGCCCATTCTCCGATCAGAATGTAACATTTGACTTGACCTCTCCTTCACCTCTACACACAGCAAAGAAGCTTCAGACATTGGCATGTGAGACTATTCTCCTATCTTCTCAAGGCCATGCTCTTCTAAGATGTGCATTCATTTGCATGCACCCTATACCCTTTACACAGCCAATTTAACAGCATGCAGAGCAGAATTCTAACCAGCAGGGGGCAGAAAGCGTGCACGGATGACCCAAAGTGTCCAGACGTGGCTTTCATGTACAAAGTTTGAATAGAATATATTACATTTTCTCAATGGGTTTCTTAGTGATATATAGTGTTAAGATGCATAATATGAAAGGAGCAAATCATGACAGAGAATTCTGTTATAGGAAATAATTAACAACATGGTAGAAGTTACTATTGTTACTGCTTTGAAGCTAATTATTTTCCAGAATACAAAAAAAACCCATGTCTCAAATTTACATTTTTTTAAATTTATGAATATTAGAGTTTCCCTCTGATAATTACAAAGCACTGACACTGGAGACACCTTCCAAAAATAGTAAATAAAGCAGAGATGGCAAAAGTACACACATCCTTCACTCAAGTAGAAGTTCTGACTACACTTTTTCATTTAAGTTAAAGTTAAGAAGTTCCCTCTGTCTCATCCACATTAACCCCATAATTAATGTTGCCTTCTGCCCTGCTCATTGTGAGCTTCATAAACTTGTCTACGTCTGTGGTGTGTGTGAGAACCAGGAAATGATTCACCAGTGGTAGGTAGAAAAACCCCACGCAATTACAAGAAATATGTTGATGGGGTGAGAACAGCACACAATGAAAAGAAAAAATATTATTTATGTCACCTAATAAATAAAAAACTAAAGTAACGTAGTCGAAAGTACAGATATTTGTGTAAAAAATGTAATGAGTGAAAGTAAAAAGTTGTCCAAAAAATAAACAGTGAAGTAAAATGCTGATACCAGAAAAGTCTACTTAAGTACAATAAGGAAGTATTTGTACTTTATAACTTCCCACCTCTGAAATAAAGTCACAGAAAACATCACTATAAATGACATTCATTAAATCCATTCATGTAAAGAATCTGAAACAAAGTACTTAGAAATTTTCTGATACATGTTAATATGAACTGGAGGTGGACCGATAGTGGATTTTACAGATACCAATAGCTAGGTTGGATCGTATTTGCTGATAAATGGTTAATTATTATATTAAACCTATAGTTTTTAAAATGGATACTGGATAAAATTATATATACATACATGACACTCCATTTACAATAGTAAAGAACATTATTACAAAAATTAAAAAAATACAGTACTGAATCATGAAAATGTGCCAAATGAATTAAATATGGATTATATGAATTATATTTATAAACATTGAGGAAATGTTTCCTCTTTCATGCACCATGTTCTCTCCAGGCAATAGTCTCATGTGTAAAAACTAACAGTTAGGTTGTTTTTTTTTTTACATCAATTACAACGGACCTTTTTAGTTGCTCCAGCACCAAACGCAACCCGGAAAAACTATTGGTATGGATTTTTGTACACTATTGGTGCCAATACTTCGGCAAAACCAATGAATCGGTCAACCTCTAATATTAAATTTACTTTTTTGTTTTTATTATTATCGCCCAAGCCACTGCCATCTTGGACCAGTCAGAATCCGGCATTCAATTATATATAAATGTATATAAAAATGCCAGCCTTTTTCACTGAAGTGTATTACAGTAAGTTCACTGGTACTCCATACATGTTTTGATATGCTTTTGTTGGAGTTCATCCAACATGCCTTCTAGAGAGCTGGACGTCATGGTACAATGGTTATGGTTTCAAAGGCTTGTAATCGGACTGGGTTGTATTTCAGTGACTTCTTTAAATTAGATTTTTTTTTTCAATATTTTGACCTCCATCCCACTCTCTGCACTGCCTGGAAGCTCATCATGACTGTCCTCTGGGATTTTATCTAAAGACAATCCTGCTGGAAAAAGAAAAAAAAGAAAAGAAAACTAATAGAATCCATGACCGAATTACTTTGACTGCAAATACCATTTCAAACCAACCAACTGTTGGACTGTTAAAAAAAAATAATTTGTATATGGATACTGGGTCACAGATGAAAGCCTGGGTTCTTAAAGTCAAATAATCTCTGCATTTACTTTATGCATTCGAGAACAATCTTGAAAAATTATTTTTAAATGTTGTAATCAGTGTCTACCAGAACTTGTCTAGGTGGTGGTAAACGTTGATCTTCATTGGTATAGTTAAGTAATTCATGTGTCCTCCAAATGACATTAATCTAAAGTTAAACCTGCCTGGTAGCTTTCTTTTAAGTTAATTTATTACTGAAGCAGCTCTCGTCTTTCCTCAGGAAATCAGCCTTGAGAAAAAGACTGCATATAAAAACTGTATATACACAGTCTACTGTAACAGGATTTTGGGAATAAATTCCAGGTAGTTCAGACCCTTAGAATAAAAGGTCTCACAATTTTGGAGGCTTCTCATACATTTAATATTTGATGCCATTCTCAATGTTCACCATGTTCTTTCTTTTTAATTCTCACAGAACCATCAAAATTGTGCCACATGTCTATGAAGTTTCATAAAATCTCTTCTATCTACTAAAAAGCCATGTTTGGGTTTGCTAGCAAGCTAAGTGGTGACAGTTTTCACTGTTTATAGAGAGTGGGCTAGTTTGCACAGTAGCTGTTAAACAAATCGTTTGTGAAACCCTTTAGATTACATTATGTCCATTCATTAGTCTTCATCTTTAAGAATGGATTTCTTTTAGACATTTTGGACGAGGCTTTCATTAGAATACAGCACGAGGCAAAAGCTTTGTTGCAGGAAGAAGAAACAATGCCTTTATTTTGGCTAATTAAAGGTAGTTATCTATTTGGGAAAATACCCCTAATCAGGTTTCTGTGCCAATTATAGGCTCCATCTCTAATTACTAGACTATTTAAATCCATTCTGGGTGGAAGGTGGTGAGACCTGATGGCTAATTAAGATCTCCTGTAATTAGCAGGTGTTGTGAATCCAGGCATTTACCAATGTGCAGTTGTTGCTCTCAGTATAACGTTCCTTTAACAAAGTTTGATCGTTTCTGGTTTTTAGATTAAAGGTTGCTATAGGCACAAGGATGTCTTTGAGGTAAGACTTGTGTTTAATTCTGGAATGAATATAAATTATGATGATTTTATTATTATTTGCTTTTTCACAGAGTCTATTGGCTATTCCTGATTAATCTTGTAAACATCAGTGCTGAACCTGGTAAGTTCAATCAAATATGTTTAAGTCTGTTAATAATACACAATCTATATTAACTCATTGTTATGGCCCAGTTTACAGCTCTCACTCTCAATATGGACATGAACCAGGAAACTCTGCACAGGCAGAGAGTAAACCTGCAACAAATGGATACCAGCTACTAAAAGTTTCCTGCAGTGGTGTAAATGGCCAAGGTCCTTGCTTTAAGATGGCATCAACAGGTGATCGCAATGATCCATCATTCCACACTGCAAGTTCCTCTGGAGTGGCTTTGCAAGGATCAAGGAGTGGCTTCTTGCAAATGACAGATGACTCGCCAGATATTGCCTCTACCTTATACTCCAGCCCGGTAATCAGTCCTTCTAATCTGGTTCAAAACATGCAGTCTGTAGTAATTAACAAAAATGCTGAGTATGATCCCAGTAATCCTCGTATTGCATTGTATGGCTCCGTGTACAGACTCTTAAAACCACACAATGCTTTCAGTACCTCTAGAACTGCACCTTCTGTGAGCAATAAGCCTCCAAGTAGCACTTCTATCAGGCCAACAACTGGGTCTGAACCAAATGATTATAAGGCTGGGGTCTCTAAGATGAGTTATGATGGCACACAACTGAAAGATGCTTATAACTCTGCTTCATATATTTCAAGAAATAAGCCCTCACTAAACAGCATGGTGATCTCAAGTGGCCCCATAATAAGATTTATTATGCCAAATCAGAGTAACGACCTACTTGAACAAACTACCAATGAAGCCCAGAGTAGTTTTGAACCTGATGGATCAAACAAGCAAGTGACTGTTAACCAACCTACTTCTAAACCTTTTGGGAATAACCAAGGAATTACCTATCAGAGGCCTACTTCCCAGCCTCAAGCCCCAAGATACCTGCCTCCTGAGACTATTAAAATGCCAATTATTGCCCCCAACAATCATTTGGCACCAACTCCACAATTAAGAACACCAGAGCCTAACTTTACACAACAAGGAAATGCTTACAGCTCCACAGATACAACCTTCAATCCTTTCACTGTCTTCAAGCCAGCTCAAACCACCTATATGGAGCAAACATCTAAGCTGATACAGAGTAGCCACCAGCAAGCAGATTCTCCCCAAGATATTGTACATGATTCTAGTTCTACTTCGTCTCCATTGAGTGGCTCTGTATATAGACCAGATTATGTCTATGGCACATCTATAAGAACGGGTGCCTACGTGAACATGCCCTTTAGCAGAGCTAAGAGCATGCAAAGCAAGAAAATGCAAGACTTCTATCAAGCTGGTCGATCTTTCCCCAGAGTTGGTTTTGGTTCTTCTTCCTCTGTAATGGTTTCAGGTGACTCAACATATGGTTTTTCACCGTTAGAAAATGGATATACCTCAGATTCCCAGCCCACTGCTGGCAATTCAAATCTAATCCAAAATCCATACTTTAAATCCAAGCAAGATCATAGCTCTTACTCTATGTTTAAGCCATTCCAATCAAGCAACTCTTTACCCACATGGTATATGCAAACGCCATCCAAAAGTTTCAATGCTCCAATTTCTCAAAGGATTTCTGTTCAGAATTCTCATCCTGTCTTGGTTTCTGAAACCGTTCCGGATGGTGATCAAAGAAAGTACCATCAAAAGCCCGATTTCCAAACTTTACCTTTCCGGTCTCATTCGTACACACCCAAAAACCTGTTTTATTATTTGTCAAGCCTGCCTCTCCCAACTAAGCGATCTGTATCCAGCAACTCCAAACAACTTCAACCTGGAAAGTCAGAATCTGCCCATTTGGCCAATAATAATGCAGTCCAAACAATGAATTTTTCCTCTAAATCAATGCGGGTTTATAACAGTTCTACCCCGTTACTTGTGTCCCAAGGACTTGCAAGGTTGAGGTCTGATTCTGACCGTGTGAGGAATGGGTATGTCTTGGACCAGTCAGGTGTTTCTGTTAAGCCCTCTCAAATTTCCAGACCTTTGTCATCAATAAGTAGTTCAAAAATTCTGCCTGTATCTCTGGAAAATTGGTATGGACCTTCACAACCAGATCTAGGGTTTTTCCTGAGAGGATTGAGGCCAGTGCTGAACTTCCAGAAGGTTTCATTTACCAGGCCACTCTAGTGTCTAGGGTTCATTCAGTCCTACCCAGGATGAAGATGATTCCAGTCGTTATAACTACCAGTACCTGTCTTATGCCCAGATGGTGGTGAAAAAATGAAGGGCGTATTTAAAAAAAAAAAAAACGTTTTGCAGTATGATCAAGGCGCACATGGAGCAAATTCAGCTAAAATTAAGTCTTCACATTGTACATATTGGAAGAAACACCATCTATTCTACACAGATACAAGTTGGACATGGTAAAGGGATATCGAATTTCCTGTATTGTTCTATGGTGACACATTTCTGCAAAATCTTGTAACAAATAAAGTTTGTCTTTATGAAAATCTGTTTTGTTGTAACTTGGTTCATCTGTGGTTAGTATATTCTACTGAGAAAGTAGAAAAATCTAATACTAAAAAGACTATAAAATAACATAATTACAATGCCATAAAAGCACAAATAACTGGCTTTACTTTGAGGATTAAAATGGTTCTTGGGCAAAAGGAACCCCTCTGAATGATTCTAAGCTATTGAACTAAACCATTATGGTTTAGAATTTAAATGGGAAAATGTCTATTATACACCTACGCAGACAAAACAGTGATGACCTTGTAACACCCTGTTTGCTTCACAGAGAGATTTCATAGTCCTAGTATTGGATTCTGTTTTGTCTTGGACTGAATGAAGATGTAAGAGTACAAAAAAGCCAAGTAGATAGCTTCTTACCTGCACTAATAGCCTCAAGGAAACAACGCTGGAGGACAAATGTATTCAACTGAGTAATTCTGTCATTTATTGAACGTTTTCTGTATTCTACAGTTTGTTCTCTGCTTATATGCAGAAAACAGACAATTCTGTCATGACTGGTACAAGGCATAGCTGTATCTCTTCCTTTTACCCAAATGCTCACTAAGGAGCTGTAAAAAAAAAATAAAAAATAATGGACATGAAGGCTGCAGCAATATCCAAGAAATCATTACACTGTCAATCTTTAATGTAAATTTGATGTAATATGTGCTAGATGTTAGCTTTGCCAAAGGGGAGCCATGGGGATTAGGGTAATAATATTGCTTGCATAATGAGAGGAGCCCGATTCTGTGAGCGTAACGAATCATTCCAAAACAAAATTACGGTACAGCACTGCCACTAAATCGGCTCCGAATGTTGGTTCTTGGTGGTCAAGGTCAGCAAGCCAGGTTGTGCACATGCTTTTGAATAAAAAAGGCAGAAGGGCCAAGAGTGACTTAATGCTTTGTAATGGCGCCAATTCCCTGATATATACTTTTTATAACCATTTTCTGAGAAGCTCGAAGCAAAAATAGTGTTTGATACGTCATCATGGGTGAAAGCACTTTGAGCTCTGGCCAGATGTGCTGTATTATGGAAACAAATATATATGCCAAATATATTGCATTTTTGGTTATAATCATTGTAATGTTTGAACATTACAATCTCTTGCTTTTCCCTGGTTGGCATGACCAGCATGTGGAACTAAGCATACTTGCATACCAAAGAGGAGTGTTTTGGAATGGCAACGTGTGAAGTGCTAAAGCTTGTCTAGCACCGGCCTGGCTCTATTTTAAGGCCTCTGGCAGGTGCCATAACGGTATGTTTGTGCAATAACAATAACCTCTCCTTGGGATTTCTCATTCTCATTCCTGGAAACCTGCAGCGTTTGTTTCACCATATCTGCTGGCACCAAGTATTGTGTACATGTAGCACGTATGCGATTGTTGACTGATTGGGTTGTAGGTAACAACACGGAATACTTTTGGCCCCTTTTCTCTGAGGATATTGGATGACGCAGGTGTCGTCAGTAACTTTCCACATCAATCATCCCCGGCTGTTCTCGGCTCTTTCAGCTTGACCATGGCAACACGTGGTTCTAGGGCACGTTCTGGCTTCTCTCACTATTTTTAACAGAATTACACAGAACTCTTCAGGATTGAGTTTAGAGCACAGGGCCGACATACAGAGAGGGCGGGATGAGAGGCCAGCCTGTGTGTTGTGCCGCCTGTGACGATATCTTAAATTGGTATGGGTCAAACCATGTGGCCGAGGCTTACACTTGACACGGGTGGAGGGCATACATATGCAGAAACTTTCAAGGAGCCCAACATTTGTTTGTTTAGCCTGCGATAAAAAGATCTCCATCACGGTAATCCAAATTCCTTCTTTTTTTTTCCAAAGATGTTAAAGAATCATCATAATTTGTAATCATGATGCCAATGGCAACGTTACCTTTCATTGTGATTTGTTCTATGCTGGCATTGTCACTGATTTATCAATGTTCTTATATACGTTTAAGCTTTCCGGTAGGAATTTATGGTTCGTATGGCTCTCAGAGTTGGCGGGGAGAATTATGGATATTATTGATATAGATATTCTTTTGTCAAAGTAACACTCAGGATGAAACGTTTCAATTTATTTTATTATTAGACACAAATTTTAAACATTAAGCGAAGTCAAACATTTACTTAAAAATGAATATAAGTTTGAAAATTTATCAGAAGGAAAGGATGAGAACTCTGTACTGAGGTTACCATCTTACTTAATTGATAGATCATTTAGCATTATCTGTTTTTATTTACTTGACTACATTTGGGTATTAACTCCTACTTGTAACACATTTGAAAGCTTATATCAGTGTTAAGCTAAGAGGCAGGAAATTCTTGTAACATTACAAGAGGTTAAACGTGTCTCACAAGAATTCTAGCAAGAATTTGTGGAGTAACAAATCGATCATGCTAGGATATCCATCTCATATTACATCTCTAGTATTGGAATTTTTTTAGCATTCAATAGTGTATATTGAGATAATGTCCATTTTCCATGTCTCTGAGTTCTCCTCTTCTCAAACAAGTTTTTTGGCCCATGTCATCACTTTCTTTAAGTGCCATGCCTCAGGTCCCTTCTCTGCAACGTGGAGCTGCGTCACACCGCTACATCTGTACCAAGGTCCTTTTGGCTGAGGGTGAGGAGACGCCTTTCACAGCGCACTGTCGCAACTATGAAAACAAGTATCAGGTGAGGTGATAGAATTATTTTTGGAAAATGAGTAAATGAAGAAAAAAGAAAGTAACAAATTTGGATTTTCCCAACACTCTTTTAACCCTAATGGTACATAATGGTTTGCCTGAAGGGGCCCATCAAAGAACCTGTGAAGGGGCCCAATTAATTGTAGTTTATGAAAAATGAAATACAAATAGTTCTTTTAACTCAACTAAGTTATTTAGCAGGTGTTTTTTGTAATACAAAATGAAAAATGAATGCACATGCAGAAGTGTTCTTCTCTATGTAACATCTATAGATAGATAGATAGATAGATAGATAGATAGATAGATAGATAGATAGATAGATAGATAGATAGATAGA
>JAAIIK010000109.1:1226254-1242945 GCA_014706435.1 Silurus glanis
GCTACACAAGACTACAATAATAATACAATACACTTCACTACACTACAATACACTACTCTACAATATAATACAATAGACTGCACTACAACGCAATACACCACTCTACACCATGCTACACAAGACTACAATAATAATACACTAAACTACAATACACTACACTACACCATGCTACACAAGACTACAATAATAATACACTATACTACAATACACTACACTAAAATACCATATAATACACTACAATACTCTCTACACTACACTACACTACTCTATAGTAAAATAGCATATAATACACTACACTATTCTACATTACAATAGTATACACAACAATACACTACACTACACTACACTAAAATACCATATAATACCATACAATACACTATCATGCATACGTCATAAAGGCTCTGAACGTTCTCATCTCCGTGACGTAGAGGTGCTATAAATTCAGCTCCAAGCGGAAAAGCGACCACACTACAGTATATGTAATATACTGTAGCGGTCACCAACATTTTGGCATCATAGACCGGGTGTGTGTGTGTGTGTGTGTGTGTGTGTGTGTATACATATTATATTACTATTATATGATTTAATTACTACTTTAATTATTACGCACAGTATATAATATAAATGTATCTAAACTCACCATAATGCAGAATCAGTGGGGTTCATTTGTCGATGCATAGGAAAAACTACTGTTTTTTATATTTATTTATTTATTTATTTATTTATTTATTTATTTATTTATTATACATACATTTTCCGACATTAAAAATAAGATAATAACAGCCGAAAAATTAATAACAAATAATTCAAACCAAAGCGCACATACAGCCTCGATTTCTTCTGCAATTACTCCTATTAATAGGATTTAGCGTTTCCAAACTCGTACTGCGCATGCGCGACACGCGGGGGGGGCAGCACACCTGCTGTAAATTGTTTGAGGGCAGGTATGCAAGACTTCTGTGTTACTCCGTAATTTCATGGATCCCCAGGCCGTTGATGTGAAACCATCTCCAACTGCACAGAGTGGCCTTCAGCCAAAGAGAGCGCCATCAAGAGGCAGGCCGGGACAAAGCGGGCAGATCCGAGGAGAGGAGAGGGGCAGGATCAGTGGTCACTGGTACCTCAGGAGCATGTTTAACTCAAAGAGAAGAGGGGTGTCGGGGAAGGAAAGATATTGATTATTAAGCATTCTTATTGTTGTATGAAAGTTAAGTGCAGTTGGGGACTCCGGCAAGACTCGCTACGGCAGCGTAAATAAAAGGGAGAACCAGAAGGTAACACAGACATGAAGGATCTCTGGGATAAGAGACGACCCACCACACCACCGTCAACAAACCTGAGTGAACGTGAGAGAGTGAGGGGACGACAGCATACAAATATCCCAGTTCACCAAACACTCTATAACCATGATCCCTCCAGATCTGCTCCTTCACCTAAGAAAAATCGATCAACGACTTGAATAAATAAGTATATTTTCAGCCTTGACTTGAACACTGAGACTGTGTCTGAGTCCCGAACACTGATTATCCAAATCACGCTAATTGTTATATCTTTACATTTTTTTTTAGAATTCTCCTGTCTGCATTTGTGCCACACTGACATTTCAAAACATACAAATTTGCCGAACAATTCTTTTTTTTCTCAGCAGCTTTAAAATGACCGGTTAAAAATTTTTTCATAGGAAAATATTTCAAACATAAAAACATTTTGTTTTGACTTTATTAATAATAAAACACCATTTTATATAGTATTCCTAGTCTGTTTCTTTTTTTATTGATTGTATGAATGTGATTTTAATCTCCAGCCATTTGTTTTATTTCCCATTTTGTTTCCTCCTGCAGAAAGATGTCTTATAAAAAAAACCCTGTATCGCCTCCTCCAAGAAGATCGTTAAGGACGAACATCATGGCGGAAGGGACGCTGGAGACCAAGCAGTTGTATAAATTGCTGCAGCTGGTACACCAGCAGAATGAGAAAGAGGTGATGAAGATGGTGCATAACGGCGTTCCGGATCTGATCAACCTGACAGAGCCGAACGACGGGACCAGCGCCCTGCACATGGTCTCCATGGTCAACAATGTAGAGATGGCTGAACTTCTCCTGACCCTAAACGCTCACCCTGACATCCAGAACTTAATGGGACAGACTCCATTGATGATTTGTGCAGAAAAGGGTTATGTCGACATGGTCAAGCTTTTGACTAATTATCAAGCCGGCGTCAAATTTTTGGACAAAGAGGGCAGAGGTGTGCTAGTTTTTTTGTTTTTTTTATGTATTCAATCGTCTGAGAATCTGCCGTATTATTTGGATAGTTTGGACGTTGTTTATTTCCTTCCTTGTGCCTGTTGTTCTGTACAGGAGTGCTGTTTTACTGTATCGGCCCTACAGATATGCACAGGCAGATCCAGGAAATTATTATGAGCACCGATATCGACGTTACAAACGTCTCGAACTCGGGCAAATCCGCGTTCTTGTTTGCCTGTGAACACGCCAAGGACTGCGAAGACCTCTGCATGCAGCTCATAGAAAGAGGAGCCGATCCCAATGCCGCCGATCCGGTTAATCTTGACCCCTCCCATTTAAACAAATAATAACTTGCTAATAATGCGCCCAGGTTTTTATTAAAAATAGAAATAATACGTGTGCTTTTCAGGAGACCAAGAACACGCCTCTGATGGCGGCAATCAAATCCGGATCTGTCGCGTTGGTGAGAGCGATCCTGCAGAAAGGAGGAAACCCGGATGCGGTTGACAAGCAACAGCTGCACGCTGCCCATTTCGCAGCAACCGGAGGATTTGTCGAGGTAACAAAGGGTTTCGGTTCAATAGGAATCTAACGACAGCATCACTATGCTTATTATTATTATTATTAACGATGATATTTACATTATTATCTCAGATGCTGAGCCTGCTGTCCGCATACGCTGCTGATTTCAACATGGTGTCGTTATTTGGGAATACGGCATTGCACGCAGCCGCAGCCGAAGGCCACGATGTTTGCTGCAGGTTTCTGATTCAGAGGGGTGTGTTACAGTTCAAATGCACAGGATTATATAGAAATGCACAGCATAGCCTTTTCCTGAAAAGTTTGACGTTTTTATTCTCATAAATAAAAAGAAATGACTGATTTAGCAAAATGTAGTTGAGTAAAAAGGAAGATATTTGACTTTGAAATTTAGTGAAGTTAAAGTAAAAGTCTCCCCAAATAGAAATACTTTAGTACAGATTATTATTTTCATTATAATAATTCAAATGATGGGGGAAGAATAGCCTTTATTTGTTACATATACATTACAGCACAGTGAAATTCATTCTTAGCATATCCCAGCTTGCTCAGAAGCTAGGGTCAGACATGATACGGCGCCCCTGGAGCACAGAAGGTTAAGGGCCTTGCTCAAGGGCCCCTAGAGTGGTAGCTTGGCGATACCGGGGCTTGAACCCCCAACCTTCCGATCAGTAACCCAGCACCTTAACCACTGGAGATACCACTTCCCAGTACCACTTCTTGAAACACTTAAACTAGCACTTTCTACCCTGTTTGTTTTACGTCTTTGTCTATTGAAAAAAAAGGTGCTGTAATTCCCCTCCATCAGAGTTCAGGCTGACGGTATCATAAGGCTGTAACCGGGTGAAACAGTGTCGATTTATTCATTGACAGAGCACTTTTCTACGTGGGCCTGGTTAAGGGCGTCTGCTAATTGTAAATGTAAACGTCTTTTATTTTCAGGATGCAACGTGATGACGAAGAACCAGCTAAAACTGTCTGCGAGTCAGGTGGCCAAACAAAACCGCTGCAAACCCGCGCTGAAAGAACTGAAAGCAGCCGAAAAAGGTCAAAAATCAGGAAAACTCAAACCACTGATTGATCCGGCCCGCCTACACGACTGGTCTCTAGAGCACAAAGAAGAGCTCACTCGTGCCTTCCAACCAGAAGAAGAAGCGAGCCCTTTTATTCCCGAGGAGACGTTTCTTTCCGTACTGCAGGCTCATCACGCCCCCGTAACCGACGAAACACTTCAAACGATCTACAACAATTTCGTGGGGAAAGAAAGGGGCGAAATCAACATCGACGACTTTTTCACCGGGAACGGCTTCCTCCCGAAAAAGTACCAGCTCTCGTCCTTTTTGCCCAAAGTCAAGAAAAGTAAAACAAGGTCAAGGAAAATGTATAAAACCGACAAAGAAAAATCCCCTCAGTCTCCAGATGTGATGGACCCAGGGGAAGATACGCGTCCCTTCAGCCGCGAGAGTACTCCAGACCCTTCGTTGTTCTTCGATTCCATGGACGTTTATATCAACATAAACAAATGTTTGAGAAAGAACGACTTCGAGACTCTGAGGTTAGCGTTTAGCCAGAAGATCCCTGTGGACATCAGAGATAATTTGTACAAAACGCCCCTCATGAACGCCTGCATCTCTGGGAACTACGAGATGGCATGCTTCCTCATCGAACATGGGTAAGGAAGACCACAGAGTGGTGATGTAGGCCTTTCAATGCTGTTTCTACTGACTAGAGGTGTACCTGAAAATCAGACTTTATCAAAAGTATAGATACCTTACTGCATAACTTACTTCAAGTCCCCAATTCCAATATGACTATAGGTTTAGAAGCAGGGGTCACCAACCTTTTTGAAACTGAGAGCTACTTCTTGGGTACCGATTAATGTGAAGGGCTACCAGTTTGATACACAATTCTGAAATAACACATTTGCTCAATTTACCTTTAATTCTATGTTATTATTAATAATGAATGATATTCATCTATGTGAAGACACTGATCGTGTTAATGATTTCTCACAATAATTATCAACAATGATTTAACAAGGTAGGAAACAGATAAATATCAATATGCAAATGTGATTCAAAAAAGAATAGCAACAAAAAAATCGATGCAGGTCACTGGTAAGTGGCGCTATGGTAAACTATTTTTAGAAAAGGCCATGGCTCATGTGGTCTTTGCGGGTGACCATGTTGGTGACCCCTGGTTTAGAGTATCTGATTTGAACAGAACTTTGAACAGTATTTTACTCATATTGAACGTCAGTTCAAAGCTGCACTAGTCCTTAACACCGAGACACATGTTAGTGAAAAGCTAAAAACAGTCAACACAACTAAAGCTTCTTTAACATGCCAGAAAGAAACCAAAGATCAGACAAGTTAGACAAGTCAGACAAAGAAGTAAAGCAATCTTTCTAAAAGAGCTCGTTAATGAACAAAAAATAACAGGATCATTTTACATAGTCGAAGAACCGTTCAAATTTAAACCGACCATTAAAATAAAAGTAAATAATTTTAGACAAAGTAAATCCAAATACCGTAATTTTCGGACTATAAAGCGCACCCATATATAAGCCGCACCCACTGAATTTGACAAAGATTTTTATTTTAAACATAAATAAGCCGCACCTGTCTATAAGCCGCAGGTGTCTACACTGAAACTAATGAACTTTACACAGGCTTTAACGAAAGACAGTGTCTGTTACACGGTGTAACGGGTGAAATATGTTGCGCTTCCTTTAAGAGCAGAGCGGTATTTTGGGAATAGCCTGCCGCCGCATTTTTCCACTATTACTGCGTGTGTGCAAGACGAGGAATATGTCCTTATTATTTTCTGATGCTCAATTCTAAGTTTCTTTGACTAACCCGTAACGCTGTTGCCAAGAAAAATAAAAAAGCACGAGTTTTGGAAACCTGTCTGTGCTTATATGATTTCTGTTGCAACTGGAGTTCGGCAATCCCATGACCCTGACTCAACGCGCTACAACGGCTTGTATCTAAACAGTAGCCGACCAAGAAAGTCATTATTCACTGTCTTCCTCCTTCCTTTCACAACTATTTCTCTTGGGAGTTTATCTTTTGGCATCGTCGTGCGTTTAAAAATCTCCATCGGTGGAAGTTTTTTCTCCCGATGCCGTGCAGCTCAGAACACAGGTGAGGTGCGTTTTTTCGTTTCCGTTCGGAAATTTCATTGGTCTAATGTTTTGGTGCTTAGTTTTTTGGCTTGAAGTTGGTGAAACCGGGAAAAACCCAGGAAAAATCCATAAATTAGCCGCTTCGTTGTTTAAGCCGCGGGGTTCAAAACGTGGGAAAAAAGTAGCGGCTTATAGTCCGAAAAATACGGTAGTCCGAACTGACTGGGATTGGATGCATTGCTCAGTCTCAGAGAGGGGTGATTATTTTTATTCGACTTCAAAAAATCTTTTTGAATCTATTTGAGCTCTTTTTGGACTGAAAATTAATGACTCCCAGGCAGCAGATGCAGGTAGGGACATGTTGAGCGTTAATGATGTCTTCAGCAGAGGTGCAAAATGTAATTGGTAACACATTTTTAGTGGATTAAAAAGTATATAAAAAATATATATTAAATCATAAATGTAGTTGAGTAGAGAGTACATTTACTCAAATACTTTACACCACTGCTACTGACTCTGTGTTCGGTCAGTTCATGAGGTGACACTAAACGCGTGTTTGATCCACGTTGTCAGGGCGAACGTGAATACGCACGATCAGCTGAAGTGGAGCAACCTACATCACGCCTGCTTGGGCGGACACACGGACATCGTGAAACTTCTTCTGGAGCACGGCGCTGTTGTGGATGCAAGGACTACAAATGATGTAACACCACTAATGAGGGCCATCCAAAGCTGCCAGCTCAGCTGTGTGGATCTTCTCATCAAATCCGGTGCGAACGTCATGGCCACGGACAAGCATGGTACTTAAATTATTATTATTGCAATGCAAAAGGAGTCCCCAACCCTCTTCAGGCTTGAGGCTCCTCCTGATGACTAACCGAACCCTTTTTTAATGCATGCTTAAATTGTTGAATTCACTTTAGAGTTGCAGAAAAGTCAAATTTTTGTTTTATCTCTATGGGTTTGTGTGTGTGTGCAGGACAAAGCTGCCTGTTCCTCGCCGAGAAATCCGGAAATGCACAAATCGAAACTCTGCTTAAAAATGCCCCCAAGCAATCAGAGGAAAACGAGGACCCACCAGAACCTCCTGAGATGGAGGTTAGACTGATAGAAAGACCGATCTCTCTCACCTGTATTCTCGTTACACATATCAAAAAGTTTCAAGACTAGCTCTATTTACAAGAAAGCACTTTATTTATCTAAGCTTACACACTATCACCTTCATAATAGTCCCCTTGCACAGCAATACAGCGCCCCCAGGGTTCATTTCGAAGTGTGTCAAGCACCTTCTGCGATTGGCGCCGGATCTCCACAATGGTGTAAAATCAGCGACCTTTTAGCTGGATCTGTGCGAGTAGGGTGGGTGAGGGAAAGTGAGATCATGTGACTTGCTCTCCGACGATCATCATGCACAAGTTGCCTAATAGTTTTTTTTTTTTTTGGGGACTGAGGTCTTTAAAGGTCTTCCTAAACTCTCGTCGTCTTCCAATGATGTTCTTACACTCTCGAAGAGCGCAGAACAACTTGACCGCAGCATAACCGCATGTCAAACATCTCCGTGACAGATTTGCCCAGTTTCACTCAGAAGTTCACGTTTGCTCTTAGTTCTAACTTGCTGTTCATGATAAAATCACAGACGTGGTAATGCACGGGGTCAGAAAAGCACCAGTTAGTCTCGAACCTTTTTTTGATACCATCTCGTACTTCCGTACCATACGATGCTACATTCTAGCATAGCATACAACACAATACCATCAAATAATATGTTAAATATTGGTTAGTTACCAGGTTCACAAGAATGTCATGTTTCATTCAACACATTCAAAAGAAACCTATGGTGTGATATATCGTGATATTTCAGCATACACTTTATTTTACATCTCCACCACCATGGCCTGGTATTTCACCTTTAGCAATATGTAGTTTAGGAACTCTATAAAAATGTCTTTTCTGTGTTTGTCTGGGTGTTTTGTTTTGCAGAAAGGTTCGCCTAGCGCGACGGCTAAAGGATGCATGGTAGCTTTAAACCCTGCTGCTGCAGATCAGTGCATTACCCTTCCCTCTAAAACAGTGAGTCATTTATTCTTCATTGATTTTTACACACTGATTATGAGGAATAAAATATACTGTAAATGCACCACTGTACAGTGTAAAATAAAAATTACTACAGACTTTAGTAAAAAGTAGAAGTACGTTTTCATATGCACCCCAAGGGCAAATAATAAATAAAAGGTCCAACATGTGGATACTACCGAGTGAAGTGTATAGTGTATAGTGTAAGGGTGTAGTGTGTATAGTGTAAGGGTGTAGTGTGTATAGTGTAGAATGTAAGGGTGTAGTGTGTATAGTGCAGAATGTAAGGGTGTAGTGTGTACAGTGTAAGGTGTAATGCGTATAGTGTATAGTGTAAGGGTGTAGAGTGTATAGTGTAGAATGTAAGTGTGTAGTGTGTAGTGTGTATAGTGTAAGGGTGTAGTGTGTATAGTGTAGAATGTAAGGGTGTAGTGTGTATAGTGTATAATGTAAGGGTGTAGTGTGTATAGTGTAGAATGTAAGGGTGTAGTGTGTATAGTGTAGAATGTAAGGGTGTAGTGTGTATAGTGTAGAATGTAAGGGTGTAGTGTGTATAGTGTAGAATGTAAGGGTGTAGTGTGTATAGTGTATAATGTAAGGGTGTAGTGTGTATAGTGTAGAATGTAAGGGTGTAGCATGTTTAGTTTATGTCTACATTGTGTGGGTATTTGTAAGGTATTTTAAGGTATATAAATATCCAGGGTTAAATCTTTGCACTGTACAGTGTGGACAAGAGTCAAATGAAAAATTTGAACATGACAATTTGTAACGTATGAAATGTGTGTATTGTAGATCTGGGGGGAGAAGGTTGTAACAACTCTTGAGCTGAAGCGGAGAATTGAAGAAAGGCATGTCCATTTTGCAGAAGACATAATGACAATCTCAGACGAATCAGAGATAAATAGCCAGATTTCGCCATCCTCAACTGCGGGGCCATCGAAGACTCCAAAAAGTTCACCAAGCAAAAGAAAACAATAAACTGCTTACTGTAGGAAACCTTGTACTCTCAAAATTCAAGTAGTTTTCCCACCCAGTCTGGATGATGGAGTACACTGCTTTCACATAAACACTTTGAAGGCCTACCATTATTGTAAAACAATAAGGCTGTTTGTTGAATGTGTCTAAGTTCTTTAAAAAAAATGTTCCTTGTGTTTAAGAATTTATTTAAGCTAATTGAAAAATTATTTGCAGGTTTGTTTTTTATACTAAATATATAGTAAACCAGTATTTAAGATAATAATAATAATAATAATAGTAACTGCAGTGCTGTATATATGGAAATGTATACTCTATAACACATTATGAATTTATTACATTTCTTAATGTCATATTTTCCAAAATTATTAGGGCTTTTCAAATTATTCAATTTTGAACAAATTAAAATAAAACACAAGATGCACCAAATGCAAAATCCAATTATGATGAGACAGAACAGTATGTCTAAAATCTTACTTTGTCTTAGATAAGTCCCAAATCATATGTAATTTTAACATAATTTCTCATAGAAATGGTTCAAACTAGAAATGGACTAAAGACACCTTATTTAACTTAAAAATGAAAGAAAAGAAAAATGAATTGCTTTCATTTAAAGAAAACATAAAATAATGTAATATACTGTATATCTCTTGACCTCAGCCTCATCACAATACATAAAGGATAAAGGCACAAAGGATAAAAGCACAATCTTCTGGATGAACAGTTCAGGGAATTGCAGTCAAGGCCAGAACTCACGTCAATTGGATTTTTTTTTCCATTCCAGGCAACGAAACAACGTTCCTCCAGGACCAAAGTGTTACATAGAAGAACATAAATGAACACAAGATGACGCAAAAGACAAACCTTCCTAGTGCACTACATCAAATGTGAACAATATTCAGTGCAAACAAACACAACACAATGAGACAGTAAACACAGTAACAGTGCATCACTGACCAGTGCATTCAATTTGTGTTAGTGCAAATATATAATTATATAAAGTCCAATAATAATAATAATAATAATAATAATAATAAATCAAAACATTGTTGGTTTAGCAGCAGCTATTTGTGCGAGAGGTTTCGATTGAGGTCTTCATATGAGTGTGTATGTGTGCACATGCTTGTGTGTGTGTGTGTGTGTGTGTGTGTGTGTGTGTGTGTTGTTTGGGGAATTTCAGTTCATATTTGTGAAGCTCATCCTTTATAGGTGGGAATTGGTATCGGTACTGAAGTTATGAATCTGCTGAATTGCATCATATTTGACATTTTATTTTACATCCCAGGATCCCTGCAACAGAAATGACTTGTCCTGTGAGAAATATCAAGCGTGGCAACTTCATTTCTGCATCGCATTGTTTTAGAGCTGCGTTATTAGAAATAGATGGAGCACGTAAACACACAAATGCTCAGCTGGGCGTGTAAGACGACAAATTCCTAGTATTACTGTCCTAAGTATGAAAACAATGTATTTAATAAACGATTCAATAATAGAAAGAAAAAAAAAACAAAACAATCACAATTCAAACAAAGCAAAGCCTTGAAATGTAATGAAGGATCACTGGGTGTATTCAATGAGCCACCTGCGCTGTGTCTATACAGTGACAGCTCTGATTGGATCAACCCCACACACGGGTTTGTTAGCTCTACGGGACATAAAGGCAAATTTGGGGGGATTTGGCTCACACCCTGGTGTGTGGCACACGACTGATGGTGACGGCAGATGGCGACCTTTGACCTCCTGTCACCCCTGGCTAAGTAATCTCCTCCCTAGAGGATGCAGTCTGTCCATTGTGTTTTGTCTTGTTTTAGTTTGGCCAAGTGATGGATGGTGAAGTCGGTGCAAGTCAAAAAGAGGGATGAAAAAACTAAAGTGTTCTTTCTTGTAAAACTGTCACGTCTTGGTCATTCTATCCTGGTTTAATATAAAGGGGTTTCTATAAGCATTTGTTAAAAAAGAAACAAAAAAACAATGCAATTGATGCAATGGAAAAAATATGATGGTATGCAAATCAATATTGTACTGCGCTTTTTTTTTTGGGGGGGTTCAACTTAAGTGCCTTCTGACTTCTAACGCATGGCCCTTTCACAAACAGGCCTTTGTAGTGCGAAAAAAAAAAGAAAAATAATGCATTAAAACCAGACGTACTTTTCCTGTTCTGTCTGCAGGAAGTTACAGCTCTACCTCTGCCATGTTAATCTGTATTCTATGTGACTCTCAGGACGCGCCTCGGCTTCTGTAGTGTTGCGATACGTCGTATTCACGTAGCAGCAGCGGCGCTGAGGGAACGCGCCTGAGAAACGGTTTAGAGAGAAGAAATCGATCGACATATCAAATATTGGTCACAAATGATTGGTCACTTTTTAAATAATAAAAGTATAGCGCATCTACTAAATATTATATATAAATAAATAGGTTTTGATCGATTTGAATATGTAAAAACGATGCATCATGATACGAATGCCAACTTGTATCCCCTCTCTAGCGAATGCAACCGACCTTCATCCCAAGCCAATGAGGGAGAATCGTAAACACACGTTATGAAATCACTCTGGTATGAAATCCACAGTTTGCAACAACTGCAAAAAACTCGTCGTCTAGTCGAGACTTACAATCTTATTTCTAGCCCTAAAAATCGTATGGATCTTATTTAAGGAATAAAATACTATCCAAGAGCAGATTTTGTACGATGATTGTTTTAAGATTATCTCTCTTTTTTTTTTCCTAATCACACTTAGGACTTGTTTAATAAGTATTATTTATACTTATATAACAATATAAGTATAAATAATAAATAATTGTTAACAATACGCATGTATTCGTGATCTTGATTTTAGTCTGGGTTTAGTCTGGGTTTTAGCTTAAAGATTAAAGATAATTAAGATTAATTAATAATAAAGATTAATTAATAATTTAACTTTTTTTCTAGTCTGTATCTTTTTAAATCGTGCATTTATTTCTTCTATTTAGAAGGTTATTTTCTGCAGTGTGAACTGTTCACAATGTCACTGTTCCAAAAAAAAAAAGTCCTTTCCCTTTTCTCTCTATACCTGACCAGTTATAAATTATGCTTCACTGTGTGTTTTACAGTCAAAGCAGGTCCCATGTGAACCCAGTGTGTGTGTATGTATGTGATCTATCACTGTTCTGGCATGATTCCAGCACCAGGCACAATGCAGCACGGACCACAGAGATTAAAAATACATCAGAAACAGAAGCATGAGAACAGTTCAGCAGTTTCTCTGTGCAATTAGATCATCCTACAGGTCTGGAACAATGTATGTATCATGTGCATGTGTGTGTGTTTGTTTAAGATATTGACAAGGGTGCAAGCTAATATTGTTCTCGTGGACACTTAGTGGTATCGATCGTACTGGGTTTGTGCTCGTGTCAGTGAGAGAGAGACAGTGAGAGAAAGAGAGTGCGAGAGAGAGAATGAGAAAGATAAGCTCGGAGTGAGATTTACGTGCCCAGCAAGGATGCAGGCTGGACCCGAGAGGGAGAAAGAGAGAGAAAGCGTTTAATAGAGTCACAAAGAGAGTAAAGATGACCGTATTCTATCCATGCAAGAGTGAAATGACACGGCACAATGATGATTTCAAGAGCACTGCGGAAACACATTTATTTTGAATTTCTTTGCGCCAGAAAAACAGACGTGCATTTTTGTATTAAATAATGAAGAATGACATGGAACACACTTCTTGGGGCACAAGGGCTTGGGCACAGATCCCATCAAATTGTGAAGCAGTAGTTAGTAGATGGGAAAAAAGGGAAAAAAAAATTTTTGCACCAACTCATCCAGGAAAATCCAAAAATGACGGTTTGTGAGATCGAGATGTTTCTCTTGTTCACACCCCTACTGAGCGATATCCACGTGAGATCCGATCCCCCTGGATGAAGGATACGGAGTAAATGAGGCCTAAAGAGCCTATAACTGTACGTCATGTGATCGGGAGCAAATTTATAACTGGTCAGTTTTTTATTTTTTTTACATTTCAACAAAATACAGACTAAATACAAAAAATTTTTTATTTTTTGGACAATTTCAATCCAATAGTGAACGACTATGCTTCCTTTGTGACTTATCAAAGCCAGCTATCCACATCTTTCTCAATCAGCTGGTCTTGCTGGATCATGGGGCAGCATAACATACTCAGAGTAAAGCGCTATCTGCCCTCTTCCACATACATGAGGTTACGGATGCCAGTGATTGGCTAGCATTAGTGCGATTGACATAAAAGACAACTTATGTCCCTCCCACCTCCCCATTACCAAAAAAACAATGGAGCAAACAATTTTTTGTTGCCTCACTCACAAAGTTGTATGTTTCATTTCCCAATTTGTTTGAATTCATAATCCATCTGTTCTTTATCTGTTAATTACCAGTCACATTAACAATTCAGTCGTTCATCCCACTTACAAACAATCATCTAAAAAACGTGTCTTTGTCATTTTAATTTGAAAGAGTCTGGATTTTATTGGAGAGCCACAAATAAACCTAAGGGAAAACCTTGTTCTCGGAATGTGCATATGGGTTTCTTCAGGGTTTCTCCAATTTGCTTCCACTTCCCAAACACATGCCGGTAGTAGAATGTCGGGGTTATGCCAATTTGCCCATAGGTGTGAATGAGTGTGTGAAAGTGTGTAAAAAAGTGTGTGTGTGTGTGTTTCTTTTAGAAACTTTTGATCTACACTAAACAATGTGATAGTCTATACATTTTAACCAACAATTCACCCCAAAAAAAGGAAAAACCAATGTGATATTAATTGCATTAGTTTAATCAGGACAGTGAAGTAACTGAAGAAAAAACCCCCACAAAATACATACTCTATTCAACGGACCAAATAAATTCCAGATGGTCACTTTAAGCTAGAAAAAAAAAATATGCTGCATTGTAAATAAAGGCAGGAACGCAAAACAAATCACTGAACGACGAAGAAAATGATGCATCTCCTCTCGCATACAGTATGTCGTTCTGCAATCAATTTTCACAAGCCGAGAAAATGTACTGAGCTCAATTTATGGCATGTTTCTCAATAAGACATCGTTTAAAAAATTGCTTTATTCTGGCAATTATTTCCTAAAAAAATGATGTAAAACATTTGCTATTTGTTAATTTGAATCAATGAAATAATTTAATTGGAATGTAATTCATTATTACTTTTTGAAAAGTTCAACCGTCCAAAAATCATTTTGTAATCTTATTATTATGTTGAGAAAAAACACATAAATTGGCCTGGATCATAATTTTTTTCAACAAAAAACAAAACAAAATAAGCGAACAAAAAAACTGTACCACAGCACTGCAGTATAATAATTACAGCAGAATTTTTCAGTAAAAAAAACAAACAAACAAACAAACAAAAAAACGCTTCCTGTCCAGTCAAGCCACAAAATCAATATGTACAGTGTGAGTGACGTTGATACACAGTGCACGTTAACATACACACGAGTTGGTCCGATCTTTTTTTTTTTCCCATCTCATTAAACGTTTCAATTCAGGTTTAGTCCATCTGAAGTCTTTCGAAGGAGGTACAGGGTTGTAGGAACATGATCGTTTTTTTCGTTCTTCATCTCTCTGTGTCTTTCTCCTCAGATTGTGATGAAAGCTCCTTGGTCGCTGTTGGCCGATTCGGGTTCCACGCAGCGGCCGCGTCTCCGGGTCACCATTCGCTTGCGGTGGAATTTGGCGTAGCACCGGAGACCTTCGTGCACAGAAAATATGTAAGGTCTCAGAGCTACAAAATCCAGACGCTTTGTTTCTATATTACTAAATAAAACTCAAATGTTCTCCACAGCCAACTGGCAGGAAATGCTAGATTTATTGAATGGGATTTATGTAGATATTCTGAGCATAGATTCATTTAAACCAATCCTTCAGATTCATTGCTTCACCGTATAAAATCTCATTTTCATGTCTGTCATTGTGCCACATTGTTGCTGTTGCTTGAAATTGCGTCTCATTGTCATGCACGTGTTAGTGACATCCACACGTGTGCATTTCGAACCCGGCTTGACAATCTTTCAGGTATTTGGGTAGACATTTGTAGACATTTACTTTACATTTATGATCCTTTTTTGTACGTAGAGACCAATTTAGAGCCCAAGAATAATGATTTTATAAGTAATTTTTGTATAAACGGCAATAATTAAACGCACCTTTTCAATTAGAGTTCAGTGGAACTGAATATGACTCCCTCAACATTTTATTGTCAACAAACTTTGACTGGCAAGAACAGTTTTCCAAATAGAGAACGATCTAGGTAAGTCAAACATTTCAGCACTACATACACTTTATGGACAAAAGCTTGTGGACACCTGACCATAGGATTGGTATGTGCTTTTTGAACATCTTATTCCACCATTTAGTCCCCATTTGCTTCAGTCCTCCTCTCTTCTGGGAAGATGTTCCACTAGATTTTGGATTGTGCTTTTGCTACATTCAGCCACAAGGGTGTTAAAAGTCAAATCAGCTACTGATGTAGGGGATGTGAGGAGGCCTGGGGTGCAGTCAAAGTTCCATTTTATCCCAAGGTTCTTTCACTCCAGCCCATGTATAGCATATCTTCATGAAGCTGACTTTAGGTTTGGGTCTCCTAGCTTAAGTGAATGGAAAATGTTATGCTATTACATCCTGAGTCATTTTATACAATTGTCTGCCTTTAACTGTGTGTATGTTTAGAGACAGTGGTGTTGAGTAAAAGACAGGAGGTGGAGCTGGAGGTAGCATAGCTGAAGATGTTGAGCGACGATGGACAGGATTAAAAACGAGTTTATTAGAGGAACAGCGCATGTCGGACGTTTTGAAGACAAGGTGAGCTAGACCCGATTGAGATGGTTTGGACATGTGCAGAGGAGGGACATGGGGTATATCAGTAGGAGAATGCTGAGAATGGAACCACCAGGAAGGAGGAAAAGAGGAAGACCAAGGAGGAGGTTTATGGATGTGGTGAGGGAAGACATGCAGGTAGTTGGTTTGAAAGAGGCAGATGTAGAGGACAAAGTAGTATGGAGACGGATCATCTGCTGTGGCGACCCCTAATGGGAGCAGCCGAAAAGAAGAAGAAGAAGAAGTCCGCCTTTAACTTCGTGGTAACAGTCTGGATAAGAACCAAATAAGGCTGAAAAATCAGGTGTCCCAAATATTTAATCCATATAGTGTATATCTATAAACACAGATGAAGTTGATGTATTTTTCACAGACATTATATGGTTTCATTGACAAAAGCCGCATCAATCATCAGCACCGTTGAATGAATCAAATAGCTCAGGTGTTCAAATGAGTTTTCCCTGGCAGAGTGTTGATGAAATTTCACTATGTACCAGCATTGCAAAATCCTGTTTAAAGAGTTGTGAATGACCCATTACTAACACCCACCTTCTTCACACATGCAGTCATCGTAGCACTTGTTGTTCAGACCACGGTTATGTGGTTTGCACTCGTGATGTCTGAGGTCACAGCAGGACCCTGAAATGATTTACACAGGACTTTAAGAAAATGCTTGGTGTGGTCAGGCGTCTGTTTTATTAATCTTATTGCTTATTGGTTGTTTTGTTCATGAACCAACCAGGCAGGCAGTCGAGGTGATGATCACATGGTTCAACGTCATCCTCGCTTACGGTCACATTTCTGCTGCTCATGTTCTTGCTGCGACGTTTGTCTTTGTAAAAAAAAAAAAAAATAAAAAAAAAATATAAATAAAAAACAAAATTAAAATGTTGTTCTCTAAT
>JAAIIK010000109.1:1243345-1257201 GCA_014706435.1 Silurus glanis
TATATATATATATATATATATATATATATATATATATATATATTAGGACTGTCAAAAGTAACGCATTAATAATCCGTAATACATATAGAAGAGGTGAAATTAAAACCTTCAGCACAACACACATTTATTCACAACGTAATTTCTTCACGCAGATATAAAAAATTATAATAAACTCCACCAGAATTTCTTTTTAAATCACTAAACATCTGTTTTTCTGATGCACCAAATCTCAAATCAAGCACCAAAATCCACCATGATGCACACACCCGGCACTTAAAACCGTCCGTGTGGAAACATAGCAAAAGTTCTCTTTGGTGTCTTGATGAATTAAGTAATTTAAAACAACAATTACTGTAAAACATTTACAAGAACATTTTGTCATCCTGCTCTATGTTGAATATGGTTTCATGAACAGGTGAAAAACTTGAAAAGTATTAATTTAAGGTACATTTAAACAGATAGAAATGTGCACTTAAGTTGCGATTAATTGTGAGTTAACTCATAACAATCAGGCGATTCATGCTTCTTGAAGATATGGTTAACATGGTTCGGTATGGAAGATCTTAAGTGGCCTGCTATAGAGCTTTGATCTTAACCCTACTGAACACCTTTGGGATAAATTGGAACGCTGACTGCATTCCAGGCCTCCTCACCTCACCTTCCTGACTTTACTAACACCCTTGCGACTGATGAACACATATGTCCACAAGCACATTCCAAAATCTTGTGGAACATCTTCCCAGAAGAGTGGAGGGAATTATAAGCGCAAAGTGGGACTAAATGTGAAAAGCGATGCTCAAAAAAGCACATACCATTCTTATGACTAGGTGTCTACAAACGTTTGGCAAAAACATATTTATATCTACAGCTAACCTTACTTTATTTGACTTAATTACCTAAATTACTCAAATTTAAAAATATTCATAATCTTTACTGTACATTCATATTCATTTTATGAATGATATATAAGAAGCTTCTTCTTACGTTCCATTAAACATGGGTTTAAACATGCGTAATGAATGATTAAACATGAGTTGAATTTCTCACTCAATAACCTCTGGTAGAAATTTTTTACTTGGTTATAATCAGGACAATTGATTATTTTAAAACAATGGCATTTCAGAGTGTTCAACAATCAATATATACATGCATAAAAGGTAAAGCATTTTAATAAGGATAAACTATATATATATATATATATATATATACAGGGTTCATTCTACTTCGCACCAGACTGAACAGGAAGTTATGATAAACAGGTCAAAAAAAAAGTCATATAGTTCATTTCCTTGCTCTATAACGGTGTGTTAATTGAGCATGTTCGGTTTTGTTCCTGAGAGGCGAAACTCTGATTTGTTTCCGAGTTGTGAAAATCAGGCTACTTTTCATGTGTCAGTGCGCTGCCACAGGCGTTCACAGCTCTCTCAGAACCAATCTGTGTATGTGCCATAAAAAGCTGTTGTTTAAAAAGCACAAAATCAATTGTTTTAAAATCTTAAAGCACTTTGTGAGTCACAGACCCGGGTGGTTTTAATGGCTTCCTGTTTTATAACAAGGGAGTTCTACTACAGAGACTGTTTATGCCTTTTCCTTTAATGTAGCTCTTTTTTTTCCTACACATAAACACACATACATTCACTCACACCTGTTTTTGTGTCAGTATGTGGGTTTTGTGTGTGTGTATTTTTTGTGTGTGTGTTAAAAAAGCTACATTTTGGTAGCTATTCAGTTTCGCTTATGCTAGAAGGCAAACTTTAGCTGTAATAATCCTATCACATTCACTCCCATTAGCTAACTGGCAAGTTTTAGCATTTTTCTCACAGAAATTCTGGCACATTAACTAACCGGGCAATTCAAACACTGAAGTTGGCACTAAATATAACAAATAAATGAGTATAAATGCAAAACAAATCAAACAGACACAACAGATTTAACAAATCTAAAAGAAATCCTGTCAGGTTGAATCACATTAGCAATCTCACTGTTTTCAACAATAAACAATATGGAGATTTTATGAATTTGATCTCAAATCCTTTCTGTCAGGTAAACCAGTTAGTTTAGCTCTTTAACTAGGTTTAGCAGTAAAGATAATACATGTAGGATTGAAGAACGAGTTCGAAATCCTGTCAGAAATTTCATCGGATTAGTTCCTGTTACCTAGCTAGCTAGTCTAAGCTAATCTTAGCGAGCTGACAAACAAAATCTCTCGCTTTCCTAATTGTAGATTACAAAATACAGATTTAAAGATTTGCCCACATTTCTTTTAATACACAAAATTCTGATTTGAACTATAATGAATGCGTTTTCTCAAAGGTGAAGAAAACAATGATCTGCTGTTGCGGCAGAATTGTCTGTTCAGGACATTTTCCAATGAAACACTGTCTTGAAATAATAAACGTGATATATAAATAATTAACGCCTCTTAGATGCTAGTCGTGATTGCATAGCTGATGGTCGATAGCATCTTCATACTTCGTATTAACCTGTTTCGGAGGTGAGGCTAAACATGAGTACGATTTCTCACTCAATAAGCTCTTGTAGAGATTTCTCGCTTATGATCAGGACAATTTATTATTCCATATCGATCGCATTTCGTAATGTACAACTCCGTGCTTGGAGACTTTAAAACCACTAGACATGTTTAATTAATTACATGGAGCCGTGTTGCTCCGGGCTCTTAATCTGTATGGCAGCACAGATCGAAGCTAAATTAAGACTGCAAATTTGAGGCACTGAACCCATATCTATAGGAGCATATCAGTCCACCTCCCCAGGGGCTAGTTTACTACCATGACTCCCTGTGAGCTCATGCCTGCTCGTACATAGCAGGTTAAACAGAAACCAGCAGGATTAATGGTTCTTCAGATTTAATACAAGTCTTCTGAGTGTGTCTATTGAGCTGTGCACTAGGGTCTTTCTTTTTGCTCTGCACCCACATACAATCTTTTCCAGCGTATTCACTTTCCAAACTGATACATCATTCATAATGATGTATCTGCTTTCTTAAAGACTTTTAAGTTCTTTCTTCTCACTGGCAAAACAATCAATTCAATAACAATGGCAGCATTGCTCAGTCAGGCTACACCTCACCAGTTTCTGAAACATAAAAACATTGCAGGAGAGATGAAAATACATTCTAGCATCCAGTTAGCGTCTTGGCTTTCTGAGAGGAACATTAGTCATACTAGTAAATTATTTTTTTCACAGTTCACAAAAAAAAAAAAAAAAAAAAAACATAAACTGACGAATTTTCTTGTCTTTTCTTTTCTTTTTTCTTTTTTTTTTTAACTCCCACAAAGTTATAATCTTTTTGCCAGCTAGCTGACAGGAGCTGAATTTCAGAGACAATATGCAGTCATATTTCTACATATTTTTAAATTCTGTCATCAAAAAATTGCTAGCAAGCTCTCTAATGTTAGCTAACCTGACAAAACTTCTAAAAGGATTTTAGTTCATTATCACAGTTGTTTTAAAAGCATAGCCAACTCGCTAACAGTTAACCGGACACGATTTCTAAGAGTTAGTGATGTTAACAAATGTTTTTTTTTTTTTTTACTTAAATTTCTTTGTTTAAACACATCTTAAGCTAGCCAGTTATCTAAAAACAACTTACAATTTTTTATTAGATTATTTTATATTCATACTTTATCTTAACTATTAAAATTAACTAGCTATTAAAACTAATAAAACTATTTTATAAAAATCGTCAGTTAGAAAGCTAACACTAGTTTAGAATTTGGGTCAAATTTGCAAACGCTTCTAAACTAGCCAGCTAGTTAATATGGGCTAAGCTAAAAGGATTTTTAAAGGATTTAAAAGTGATTTTCATAACAAAAAAAATAAATAAAATGTAGAAATGATGTGTGGCCTTGCTTGTGAATTTCTTTGTAAATATAGCAACTAAAATAGCTAGCATAGCTAGACAACTAAAAGCAACAGAAAATTGACTAGCATGAATACATTTACATTTACAGTTGATTGATTATTTAGCTACTACAGATATGGGCAATTGGTGGAACAGTATTTTTTATCTGAATAAAAATAATTTTTCATATATATGATTTCAAAAATTATGCTTCCAGGGAAGAGTAGGGTCCTGTCTGCCTAGCTTGTTAGCATAGCAGTTAACATGTCGACATAGTGATGGAGAAAAGTTAACTCTTGAGTTAAAAGCAAAATTTACAAAAAGTAAATTCAGACATCTGAAAAATTGCTTATCGCATGTTTGAAGTGTGTTTATTGCGTTTAAGCGGTTGTGGTAAGGAGTGTGTTTGTCATCCTTGACTCTAGTATGCATATAAAATGGAAGCAAAATGTGCCATGGTAACCAAACATGAGCTTGATTTTGGATACACAAATGACAACAAGCTTAATTGCGGAAAGCGACAGGACGCACACGCTTGACAACAAGCCAGTGGAGGAGAAAAGAGAACAGATGGTTATAAGGAGGAGGAGGAGGATGGAAGGACGAGCAAGCGAGCGACACCTCTCTCCCCGACACTGGTGTTGTTTGGCGCTCCCCTTCCCCCCGCCTCCATCCCAGCATACACGGAGCTCATTTGGACCACGTTATGAACAACGGGAAAGGTTCCCGCATGCAGTAATAAAGAAGCAAAGGTGCTGCGCCACAGCCAAATAAATCTACACCAGCAGGTCCCTCACACCTGCAGCGATTGAAACAACCCAAGAATATTTACAATGCACTCAGGAAAAACTGTGCTGGTTTTTTTTGTGTGTGTGTGTTCTTTGCATAGTTTTGGAATTTATTTTTACAATAACAATTTTCTGTGCAAAAGCATTTGTTTGTGAATTTCATTTTGAAATCAAATGGCAAAGAAAAAACTTTCACTCTGTGTGAATGTACTGCTTTCTATATTTGAGCCAAAGGAGCAAAATTCTGAATGTAGTACTGTGTTTCCTCTATAATGCATTATTAATTTGTTTTGTATTATCGTTGGTTTAAAACGATTTTAATCCTTCTAATTTCGAATCCTGTCCATCCTCATCACTCCCAGTGAAAATCTCAGCATCTTCAACTCTGCCACCTCCAGCATTTGTGTCATTGCATGTGTATTACAAATAGATCATACACATACATGACCAACAAAACTATTCTGGTCTCTTATGTGAACTTAATTTAGAAAAACAAAGAAATAGCAAGAAACAGACTAAACTATTTTTCTTCCAAAACACACTATTTCACTATTTTCCATCCTTTTCTTCTCAACAAAAAACACCACCATTCAAAGACACTCTTCATGCGGAAGGACGGCCCTCAGTAGCGTGCCAATGAACCGGCATAAATCGCTCCTAAAGCTCAACGTCCCATTGAAGTGAAAAAACTTTTCAAGGGCAGTTTGGCCGAATTGATACCTGTGGTTTGGTGGAGGTTGGGGCTCGAGTTGATGGATGCTCAGGCATCGCCGTGGCTACCGGGATGCGAGAGGCGGGGCCTTCTGCTAGCGCAGCGGCTTCACGGTTGGACAAGCGAGAATAGGCTCCGTCTAAGTCTCTCATCGGAGAGCCAAATCCTGTACCGGGGTCATGAAAGAAACCTAAAAGAAGAGACATAGATTTGTGTTTAGTCTATAAATGAATTGGGTTTATCGTCTAAGAGACACGTCATGATGTTATTGGGTGAATTAAATGAGTTAAGAATGTGGGTCAGGGAAACCTGAGACTGGGAATATATGCTTCTACAAGTGAGATATTTATTAAAGAAATAAATGCATATGCTGTATTTCACTGCAGCATTCAGTCTATTCAAATGCATTTCAAATGACCACAAAATTCAAGATGTGTACATTTATATCATTTCATATAGTTAATCAATATCACACAAAAAAGCTAAATGTTTTCTCAAAAAAATCAGCTATTAAAATATATTATACAATAAAATGTATATTATATTACATTTTCATATATTACATATTATAAAATACTGCTTTTGCTTGAAATTCGACTCAAAAGATGATGCACAATAAAAGTAAAAATCCATTTAAACTTACTGGAAAAGATGAATTTCTATCTATATAATGAGATAATTTTTTATCATTTTTATTTCTACCATTTGTTTGAGTTAGCAGTGGGTTATAACCCCCCAACATTTCATTAGTAGCTATAAATCCCTTTATTAGTACACAAAACGAGTCTGTGACACACCTTTCCCATGTGCTTTGTCCTTGCGTCCATGTTTTTTGCCCCCCTCTTGCCCATTTTTCCTCCCTTTGCGTTGGAACTCTCCTCCCTGATGCTGCTTGTGCTCTCTCGAATGCCTTATGCCTCTCTCCCTACCCCAGTCTTCTGGTCCCATTTCCAGTCGGACGGGACTCAGACCCTCCAGGCCCACTCCCTCATCCTCAGGCTGCAAAGATTTGTGGGAAAACAGGCCTCGTGAACTCTGACTCCTCCAACGGCCTCCATGAAATGGTGCTGAATCGGGATCCGGGATATTTTTGCTGCCAGGATTCTTGGCGCTTCGGGAGGGAAGGGTGAGGGCTGTGAGGAGAAGGGTGAAGGGTATGCACCAGCTGAAGGACTTCATTTTCACTCACAGCACCTCCTGTCGGTCAGAGACACATATAGGGCGTTAAGAAGAAAGTGGAATTGACACAATGTAATGGGGTGGATGGGTGGCATGGTCCATCTACTGAAAATGACACACTCTAATTGGTGTATTTACAGTAATTTAGGTGCGTAAGTATACTCAGAACATCAATTTTGGTTTGATAGGCTTGAACATTATGAAATGTTCAAATTTAAGGATGGATGGTGGTTTAGACAAAATTTACCCAGACATGTGGCTATAATCATTGAGAAAATGTACAAAACAAGCGCTATTAACACATAATATGCTAAACAATGTAATAAGAATACTTTTGAGTGCTTTCAATGCTAAAATAATTCTATCTAGGATTCGTCGTATTTCAATTCAGTAAAGGTGCTGTTTACCTAGCAAGATTTTCACTTAGCAAGCATTAACACCAACTAATTCAATTCAATTCATTTTTTGCACTTTTAAAAATTAGCATGATGCAATGCGGTGATAAAGAATAAGTAAGATGTTCTTTATAAGTGTAAGTTTGTCCCTAATGAGCAAGCCAGCTAGCTCATTCAGCTAGCTAGCTAACAAGCTAGCATACTGATGTTAAATTAACTGACCCAACTGACCCAGCCAAGAACAAGAAGCAGATAAAGGCTAAAAAAATGTCATTATACCCGGCTACACTGATCACAGGAGCTAGCAAAGAAATTTACTGGCTAAACATGGTGGTTAGCATAGTTATTGTACATGAAATAAAAGGATATTCCAATAGTGTAGTATTTGTTTTGCCATTTTTTTGGAATGGAGAGACTGAAATAAAGCCTTACTTAGAAGTAAAGCATAGACTGTCTAGACTATATATTAGACAGCAGACACTTCTCTGTTCTTATTCATTCAAATCTGCTCAGTCAGATCCACTATATCCATTACTTTTGTTCCCAGTGTGTTCCAAACATTTCCAAAAAATACCCAGCTATTATACTGTACTAAAGCTATTCGCTATAATGACTTGCTGTGAAGCAGCAGTGGAAAAAATTCTATATGGACAGAAGTATTGGGACACCTGACTTTTCCAGCCAGTTTCTTAAACTGTTACCTCAAAGTGGAGGCACACAATTATATTGGATGTCTTTGGAGATGGTAGCATAGAATTTTCCCTTCACTTGAACTTCGAGCTCCAAACCTGTTCCAGCATGACAATGACACTATGCACAAAGCCAATTCCATGAAGATCTCCTGCTATAGAGTTCTGACCTCAACCCTACTGAACACCTTTGGGATGAATGTGAATGGTGACTGCACCCCAGGTCTCTTCATCTCACCTACATCAGTACCTGACTTTACTAACACCCTTGTGGCTAAATTATTCCAAATCTCCAAAACCACACTCAAAAATCAAGAGGAACATCTTCCCAGAAGAGTGGAGGTTAAATCTTATAAATGTTATGGTCAGGTGTAACTTTTTTTCCACATAGTGTATTTCTATTGCGATGCAATCGAAATGGGTTCTATTCATGGAGCGATGCCGTTCTCACCCCATTATTCGATTTTAATTGGTATTGCAACGCCGTCTTTCAGATTCCCCCTGGAATGCATGTGCGAGCAATGTTATTGAAGGGAAATTTAAGATGTAATGGACAGAAATATAAATCCACAGCTTTGAACAAATTCCAAATTCAGCCTAGGGACCGTGCATTCGTCTATAAATTCTTCCTCTAAAAGAACAAAAATCCATCATTTTATCAGATAGCTGGTTTGGCCACACTGTTGTAAGGAGGCGGCCGGGCCACATACAGGAAATCAATAGCAGTGGTGTATTGAGTTGCTGCTGGGCTGCAACTCGATAGATAGTCCAGCCTTTTCTTCATTGCGCAAACACATACACACACACACACACACACACACACACACACACACACACACACACACTCTTATCTACCTTGTGTGAAGGGATGTGTATAGAGGACAGGTACCCAGGGCGATCTTTCGAGGGCTATTTAAGAACTCAGCAAAGAGCAGGAAATTGCATATGAGAAAGCGGGAATAAATGGTGCCAGGGGAAATTTTTGCAATGCAGATGCCCGAGTTTCTTTTTGGGAATACAAGCTGAATGTTCATGTTTGTCTTGTAGCAACTGTGCACTTTTTCTACAACCGCAGAGCACAAAGGGAACGCCCACAATATTCTGCTCAAATAGCAAAATCAATAGGACAAAGACTTATAACTAGAAACAATTGTAACATTATATATATATATATATATATATATATATATATATATATATATATATATATATATTTATAAAAAAATGATTGAGTTTAAAATATTTGTATTTTTTCTGATATTCCTGTACAAACTCAAGAAACTGCTCAAGAAAAATGCTAAACATAAATGTTTGAGTACATTTTTATGTAGACGTTTTACTTTGCGTGGAATTCATTCACACACTTTCAATAAGCACTCTATCCTGGTCAGGGTCTTTTGGTCAATCCCGAATCCAAAACAATGAGAAACAATAGGGGTGGGTCTGGAATAAACCCTGGATGGGGCTCCAGTCCATCACCTACATTTATTAACCACTCATCCACACCAGTGGGAATTAGAAGTCCCAATACTGTCTCCTATTTTTTTTTTTTTCTCGTGTTTGGAGGAAACCAGAAAACCTGAAGGAAATTTCACAGGATGAATGAGTGTGTGAATGATGCCCACTGATGAGCTCCAGTCCCAACCAAAGTGGTAGCTCAATGGCATTGGATTCTCAAATACTCAGTTATATACATGAGATAACTGTAAGTTGTTTTGGATAAGGGTGTAAATGTGCTGTATAATTGACAAAATATTCCACTGTAACCCTGCCAATGATAACACACTGAATATTTCTATATACACTTTTTTGTTGTACGAATAATTCTGGAGTTGAACATACACAAATCTCCTATTTGTATAAAGTTGTATTCTAAAGCAATGCATTATCTTAGGGCTGTCAATGGATTCAAATATATTTAATTATGAAAATCACATGATTGTCATGAGTTTCTCTTGAAATTTTTATCTATTTTAATCTAATAAATTTTAATCTGTTCCAAATGTACCTTAAATTAATAATTTAGGTTTTTAAAACTAATCAATGGGCATGGACAAATATAGATTCTTAATGCAAATGTATGTTTATTATTAGTGAAACCAAACTCAACATAGAGCACGAAGACAAATTATACTTGTAAATGTTTTAAAGTAATTATGACGGAAGTCATCAGGGCATTAAATGGAACTTTTGCTATGTTTCCACACGGACGGTTTTTATTGCCGGATGTATGCATCATGGTGGATTGTGGTGCTTGATTTGAGACTTCAGTAAAACAACAGTAAAACAAAAGAAAAGTTTTTGTAAATGTTTTTTAATATATCTGAGTGAAAAAAGGATGTTGTGAATATATGTGTGGTTTTAATTTCACCTCTTTTCTATTTATTGATTTATAATAATTAAATCAGCGCCGTTAAAATTCATTTGCGTTATTGACACATCAATTTTGACAGCCTTATTAATTAAGTACATTTTTTAAAAATCTTTATGTAATTATATAATATTTAGTAAATCTTTATGCAATTACCATATATTTCGGACTATAAGCCGCTACTTTTTTCCCATGTTTTGAACCCCGCGGCTTAAACAACGAAGCGGCTAATTTATGGATTTTTCCTGGGTTTTTCCCGGTTTCACAAACTTCAAGCCAAAAAACTGAGCACCATAACATTAGACCAATGAAATTTCCGAACGGAAACGAAAAAACACACCTCACTTGTGTTCTGAGCTGCACGGCTTCGGGAGAAAAAACTTCCATCGGGTGATTGTTAAACGCACGACGATGCCAAAAGATAAACTCTCGAGAGAAATAGTTGTGAAAGGAAGGAGGAAGACAGTGAACAATGACTTTCTTGGTCGGCTACTGTTTAGATACAAGCCGTTGTAACGCGTTGAGTCAGGGTGAAGGGAGAGCTCGCTAACTCCAGTTGCAACAGAAATCATATAAGCACAGACAGGTTTCCAAAACTCGTGCTTTTTTATTTTTCTTGGCAACAGCGTTACGGGTTAGTCAGAGAAACTTAAAAATGAGCATCAGAAAATAATAAACACATAATCCTCGTCTTGAACACACGCAGTAATACCGGAAAAATGCAGTGCCAGGCTATTCCCAAAATACCGCTATGCTCCTAAAGGAAGCGCAACATATTTCACCCGTTACACCGTGTGTAACGTGTCTTTCGTTAAAGCCTGTGTAAAGTTCATTAGTGTAGACACCTGCGGCTTATAGACAGGTGCGGCTTATTTATGTTAAAAATAAAAATATTTGTAAAATTCAGTGGGTGCGGCTTATATATGGGTGCGCTTTATAGTCCGGAAATCACGGTATGTATTTTTTTAGTTACATGCTTGTAGATTATGTTTTGGACCCGAGTACACATTCTGAAAGTTTCATTCATAATTTAGCACCCGTTAGCTGTACCTCGAGTTATGAAAAATGAACCGAGCAGGTCTGATGTACGGTGTTGAGATCAGGCATATTGTTATCATTCATGTCTTTCAACAGTAAAGTCTCCTAAAGCATACTAAAAGTGTATATGTGTGTGTGTGTGTGTGTGTGTGTTATTTTGGATTGTAGCACATAAGGAACAAAAATCTTATTTATTCTTTACTGACACACTTCGACCAGACTGAAGCTCAGCAAGCAGCAGCAAATTTCATGCGTTATTCAACAAAGCAGGATCACGATAAAGAGTTTGGATGTAATATTAATAAAAAAGAAAAAAAAAATGAACCACAAATTTAATTTATTCATCAAAATATGACCTATATTGTACATACAGTGTACATAGGTGTTAGGATACAATGGTGTATTGCATCAGTTTGTAGAGGGAAGAATCATATGACAAGAAAGAGCATTAGGGATGTAAAGCGCATGAACTCTTTGATATCTCCAATGCACGAGGATCAAGAAATTAGCTGAGGAGATTCAACACATGCTGAGAACATCACACAGCATGGTGGCTTAGCATCTGCTGCAGTCTATTGTGCCTTGCATTAAAAAGAACCTGACACTGAGATAGAAAGAATCAAGACACAAAGGGATGAACTCAGGATGTACTTAAAAAAAAAAAAAAAAAAAAAAAAAAAAATTGAATTCGTTCACATATGAAAGTTTGTCAGTCTAAAGCAGATTTCTAAAGAGACCATTATCTATTTACGAAGCAATAAAGAATCCTCGCAAGAATCCTTCCTTGAGGGCTCTTTTTGGATTGTTGAGCAAGTTGACAGCATGTTGCTCCAGATAAAGCTGCATACGTTCAGCAGACCAAATTTCTTCGGATAACTGCTGCAAAAATAGGAACGCGACAAACCTGACATGGCAATTACTCTCTGTTCTAGACAACGCGATTACTGCTGTTCTGTTCATCTTGTATTTTCTGAAGAGGTCTTTTCATCTTGATGTATAGATCTCCTATTGGTCACTCATCTTCACCTGTTACGAAGTCACAGGTCACCATCGTACAGTTCTGTTCCTTCCTGTACATTCTGCATTATCTCTGAATAATGATAACTATATATAAATTAGGGTCCCTGGTGGTCTAGTGGTTAGGATGCGGCGCTCTCACCGCTGTGGCCCGGGTTCGAGCCCCGGTCAGGGAACCAACCCCAGCCACTCTTAGTGCCGGTCCCAAGCCCAGATATATGGGGCGGGTTGCGTTAGGAAGGGCATCCAGCGTAAAAACATGTGCCAAATCAAACATGCGGAGGATCCGCTGTGGCGACCCCTGATGGGAGAAGCCGAAAGAAAGTTATATATATACATGCATTTGTGGCTTATTACATCACACATCTATAGATTTTCAATGAGAGAAGAGGCGTTTTTTAAGAGAGAATATCCAACAAAAAAATGAATTTTTCCAAAAGAAGTGGAAAAAGACTCATGTTTTTGTTCTTCCAGAGTCACATTTAAAATAGACATCCGTTGTTCATTCTCTAGCCAAAAGTCGTAAATTAAAGTGAAAACAAAACAAAACCACTACACATCAGCTTATTTATATCCATGATTCAATCACCTACAAGTTGTCACCATTTTATGTAGCTTTCCAGTCACAAATTTAATTTGAATACCACTGGATTTGGAGACATTTTACTCCTACTGTCGTTTGGAAAAATCTTACAATTTGTTTTGTCTGGGTCCTATGATACTCGACACAAAGAACAAACAGAAGCCATGTTCTGTGTGGGCAGTGAGGGGAGGAAATATAAACCTTGTACACACTGAAAAGACATGGTTTCTTCACATCCAGCTGTAACAGTAAGATAAGATTTCGCAAGCGCAGCAAACTTCGGATATTCCAGACTGCTGTGAAGCTTCCTAATATAAATTAGATTTTTTATTTATTTATATTTTAAAAATAGAGCAAAGATAGAAGATCATTCAACTACAAGGATCAGACGGATCAGACCACAGGAGGAGGTTGGAGCCTGTTTTAATAAAGACAGCACATGTTGTGTCCTCACAGAGACAGGCACGATTTCTTCATGCTTATTAATGAGCGACTGCTCCCAGGTGAGCGGGGTGTTAAGAGAAGCCTGCAGAAACGCTCAGGCAGGAATAATAACACCCTTCATAAATCCACAAGATAATAAGATCCTCTCCCTCGAGGCGAGCATTTGCGACCTCCGACCTCGGCAGATTTCTTCATCACGGACGGGCGAAGGGGGCATAAAGCAGAGACCTAGACAATTCTGTTTCTCCTCCAATTGCTCCCAAGACTTTCTGAAGGACAGGGCATGCACAATGGACAGTCGGTGTAGGATTATTATATTAGCTTTATTTCTTATAAATCACAATTGAAAATGTTGCATGTAGCATTCAAAACATCTTTTTACATTAGAAGAAAGCGACAAGAACAAGGCCAGGTCCCTCTGCAAGGCTGCAAGCAATTCTGACAAAGAAGAAACTGTAAACAATTACAGTATCTCAGAAGGCCTATCCAATAATGGAGGAACGAAGGGAGAAAAACATTAATCATATAGTGTAGTCTCTACTGTGATGGTCAAGTGAGGTCAATAGAAAGTAATTGTGCTGTGAAGTCTCAGTGTGGATTGGATTCTTTTTGGGGAAGAAAAGAAGAGAAGAATCTTCAGCCAGAGTGAGCATTTCCAATAAACTAACACGAGTTAGAAACACTGAGATGCAAATTTATCACAGATTCATATTTTTTGGTTCACTTCAGCCCAATAACAAAAAAAAAAAAAAGGAAAGCACTTCTTGCCATTAAT
>JAAIIK010000109.1:1257601-1277536 GCA_014706435.1 Silurus glanis
TTATATTTTTATTAATAAATTTCATCATTTCAACATAAAACTCCATAAAAACAATTCCCAACAATTAAAAAAAAAATAACTTGCTCTCCTTGAGACACCGGGAAAATCAGCCAAACTAATCAGATATGTGGCAAATGCAATTCTGTGATAAATCTGGGGCTCCAGATTTGAACCGCGGTAAAAGCGGGGGATTACTGTATGTAAAATAATAACAGTAATCATGTAAGGCTACATGTAAGTCTATATAGTGCCTTACATACAATACCGAACTTGTATTTTCTTAGCTTCTAGTGGGAACCTTTGGTTGAAATGTTCTACATAAGACCTTTAAATTCTCTCCAGAGGAAAATTCTGACATTATGTGTGTAGCAGTGTGGTGCATTTGGTGGAAAGGGAGATCATTAATCGCTCTCCAGTAGAGATGATATTATGTCTTGGAAGGAAGTTTGGATGTGTTATTGAAAGCACAAAATCCAACGAATCCTGAAGACTATTTGGACTTTTCCGTGCTATGAGAGACGTTGTTTCTCCCGAATCTCACAGCTCAGATGCACGAGTGGAGCCTATTTCTTTTTCCCGGTATGATAGTACTAGAACCCATCACCCCCTGGATTTTTTTTAAACTCTCAGTGAAGAGCAAATTGGACTGGTGAGTCTCCTTCTCGGAGAGATAAAGTGGCAACATGCTTCGGCAGAGGGCCAATTTCACAGTCAACAGATCGGCTGCACCGAGTGGACAAGCGTGACAAATGCACCGAGGGACCACCACAATGGCAGGAAACAAAAAGCTAAGACAAAAAAAAAGCACTGATAGAGTTAGGAAAGATGTGATTTGTATCAGGTTTGTCAGTGGAACCTTCACATAATAGCAGAAGGGCACTACGGCCCTGATAATGGCCCTAAATCCGTTATTTAAAGGCATTTCGTTACGAGACGCGTGCAATCCAGGTTCTTTTCTTATAAAGGTTTATGGATTATAATGTCACAGATAAACAGGTCAACAAACTTTTTATGCTGTAATACTTTCAATTATAATAATTCAATTTAATTAGCGGAGCTTTCCATGTTTTAAAACCTTTAATGTTTAATACAAAACGAAGCTTTAAATGGTTCCTCTCTAGAAAGCTAGAACCATAAATGAGCAAAAAAAAAGACCACAACGATACTGAAAGACATTGCTGATTATATTCATTTAATATTAGTATTTTAATTCCTAGATATTAACTTCTAAAAGGTTCTATGGTTCCTATAGGGTTCTGACTTAATGTTCTTTCTGGTTAAAAAAAAAATCACTTCCTCAGGCCACATCTTAAACCTTAAACCTCGAAAGTACTTGAAGCCCTCAAATGAAATGCAATGTAGTGAGGTTTTTTATATGTAGTTAGAGGTTAATCTTTTTTTTTTTTCAATGGAACAAACCAATAAAGCACTCTTTAGGGTAGTACAGACGCCGGCGGTTCATTGGTTAAAGTTATGGACTTAAAATTGGGAGGTCATGAGTTCAAATCCCAGCACTAGCTCAATTGCTCAGTTATATAAATGAATTTATGAGATAATTGTCCATCTGGATAAGGGTCGTCCGCCAAATGCCATAAATGTAAGTGTAGAACAATAAAGCATCCAAAATAATCAAGCTTGGTAAAGAGCCACATGTTGAAATATCGCTGTCGCTGATGTAAAAATTAAATCAATTCGATTCGGCAAAACGTTCCGATTAGCCTGAGATTCGACCGCGGCAGCGGGTTTTCAGACCGATGAGAAAATAGAGCTGTCGCGTCTCCACTGAGAATAATCGCGAGTTTCACACCGCTTGATTCAACTTTTGCCAGCTCCGAACGTGTCGAAAGACTCAAAGCCAACAGGGGAACAGCTTAGGTGTCAAAATTGCCATAAGGAGCCCATCTGCTGCCAAGACGAGCAGGAAGAGAGACGCGACGAGAAGCGAGAAAAAAAAAACACAGCAAGAGGCGGGATATTTGTTACAACAGATGTAAAGCGAGAATTTTGTATTTTCATTGTTTCAAATGATGAACCCTACCTGGGTGCACCACCAAATCCCCTGACCCCAAGACCACTAAAAGTCTGTTATATCTAATTAAACCATGGTTCATTTGATTACTGGTCCACATCACACCATTTCTCGCTTCAACCAATAGAGCTTTTTCTATGAATGGATGTTGAACTGTCCACACTGGAGGTGGGAGGTGTCACAGATCCTGTAGAACAACCCAGAATGATTGACGTGCCACGAGGGAGAAATCGCATCTTACAGACTATTAAGATGTCAAATCAGGGTCAGGTCAGCAATGAATTAAAGATTTTTAATCAACGAAACTAAATGATCATTTAGACACGTCACAGCTCCAAGAACCAACGGATTGAACCTGAGCTTGGTGTCGAGTTGCTCCATTCTTCCATGGGTTTGTTTGGGGTTCTTCAGTTTCTTCCAACCTCCCCAAAACAATGTGGAGGACCAGAGACGCTACATTTCCTGTTGTGTGTAAGTGTGTGTGCATCCAGGTTTCATTGCAGCCAGTGTGATCTGGAGCCACTGTGGCCGGCTGATGATCCAGTGTTTATTAAAGATGAAGAAAAAAAAAAAACCTTTATATTTAGACTGCTTTTAGAAAAATTTGACAGACATTTAAAAAAATCGACCATTTCTGGCCTTTTCTTCTCCGATATTTTGACATTTCATTATCAGTCTTTTATAAAATGACTGGTGTTGAAGAAATTGAACACTGATGCATCCTTGAAAGATCTGAAGAAGGAGCTAAAAGCTGAACAATAATGCCACGTAGGCAGAGTGTATGAAATACTGGTACTATGGACAAGAGAGGGTTACTGGCTGGAAGGTACTGGCCCAGATCTTCTTCTGGGGAATGAATGATAAACCCTACACTTCAAAGAGAACACCCATCGTGGTCCTCGTGAAATTTTCCATCCAAAGTTTTAGGGAAGTCTGATGATATCAGCAGGAACGATGGCTCTCATTGGCGAGTCTCATTAAATATGGCTGCGCTGTAAAATGTTTGTAAATGAAGCCAAAACCCTCACGGAATAAAACCTTTTCGTCACACGAAGCCTCACAGGAAGTCTGCAGCCCATCCCAGGAGACTCCATCCCGATGACACCCGGAATTGTGTTCACAACCCATTACAGGGCAACCACACAAACACACCTATTCACACTCACTACAGATCATCTGGAAATCAGTAGCCTACAACACATGGAATCGGACTGAAGGAAAGAGAAAAGGGGTGGGGGGGGGGGGTGTTGGGGGTCTACTAGAGTATCCAGAGGAAACCTCACAAAGCATAGGGAGAACATGCAACTCCATGCACAAGGGAAGGAGGTGGGATTCGGACCCATTCTGCCCTGTTTTTTATTATTAGTAGTAGTATAAGAGAGAAAAGAGAGAATTCTTTAAGACTAAAACTACACAAAATATATGGATTCTTACTGTCATCTAGAATGTGGAAATGAAATATTAATAGAAAAATCAATGAAAAATAATCTGAATAGAAAAATGCATTCTTGATAGTCATTTTTACGCATTTAGTATACAATCAAATTACAATGAAATCATGAATATTTAATTTTAAGATAATAAGAATTTTGAAAGCTGAACTTTTTTTCTTCTCACTGCATGAAAACGGAAATTTGTCAACAATGAACAGAAGTTCAGACCTTCATCCCGACCAGACAAAAGGGACGCGCAGACGGTGCGCACCAAAGGCACCAGGAGTGACCCTGCACGCGCGAGCGCGACCGGTTCAAACCCTGACCTCTCCGTCAAACAAAAGCGCAAAAGACGGGATTGTAAAAATGCATCTCACCCGCGTTCCGGTAACGGAGATGAGGGAAGAGTCCCCGGAGTCGCGGCTCATGCAGATTGGAAGGAGGATGGAGAAAAAAAAGAGGGAGAAGAGTCGGTGGAAGAAACGGAGTCCGGAGCGCGCGCGCGAGCACCGACACGCAGCTGCAAGCGCAAAGAGACCGAGCTGGACGCGCGTGCACTGGTGCAAGAAGGAAGGGGAGGGCGCGCGTGTGCGCGTGTGCGTGCATGCGTGCTACATGCGCGCGCGCGTGTGCGTGTATTGTGGGGTGTGCGCGAGCGATGTCAAGAGCGTTCGAGTAAAAGTATTGGCACCTATTCATGCCATTTGTCGAAGGTCTTGAACTTCCGACACACACACACACACACACACACACGGTGGGGTGAGATGGTGAGATCCAAGGTGGTGAGATCTTGAACTTCCAACACACACACACACACACACACACACTAAAGATCCCATCATCATCATCATCATCCGAGCAACATGTTCAGGGGAAAAAAAAGAAGCACTAAAAAAGCACCAAAGTTTTGGCACCCCTATTAGATTGGAAATGTAGGTGCCCTGAGGATGAGGATGATGAGGATATCTTTTGAGTTTGGTTCCTCTCAAGGTTTCATCCTCTTAACATCTCAGGGAGTTTTTTTCTTGCTCATTGTCGCCACAGGCTCGTTTATTAAGTTTCAAGTTTTAAGTTTTATTTGTTGTGCAATGAAATACTTAAGTAATGCTCCAGGCAAACTACAGCAATATTAAATATTAAACATTAAACAGAATTAATAAAAAAAAAAAAAAAAGGAGATAAATAATTGAATAATTAATAATGAGGCATAAAGTTATAATTATTTACGTGTGTGCAGATGTGTCTGTATATACTAAGGCTCTATACAAATAAAACTGAATTGTATTAAAATCATATATAGAAGGGGGATCAATACTTTTGCTCAGGAATGGTGTACTTCAAAGACAACTGGCCTCTACACCTTCTTGCTGTAAATCAGTACTTGCATAAATTGACCCCAAACATGGCAATGGTTTATTTGACTTTGATCTTTTCCTGTTTTGTGCAAGATTTCCTGCGTAAACAAAACCAGACGGACCAAAAGCCTTATTATTCTCACTTCCTTGTTGAATTTCAGAGACCTTTCGAGATCTTTCCTCTCTGTATAATGTATAAGATGATCCTGGCAAATATTTCGGTTTGAATTCTTCGATCTTCATTTCAGGTCATATGATGAAGATCCTCTAATAAAATACAAAATGGATAAAAAGTTTAAATTGTTCCATGAAATTCGGAGGCACACAAAGTGGATGTCTTTGGATTTGGTAGAAGCAAATTTGGAACTTGAAGACCAAAACCTGTTCCAGCATGACTACACCTGTGTCCAAACTCAGATTCGTGAAGATCTCCTGCAATAGAGCTCCAAACTCCACCATATTGAACATCAGTACCTGACTTTGAGCACACTTGGAATTAAAGTTCTAGCAGAACATCTACCCAGAATAATGAAGGTTATTTTAACAGGAAATATGGACTAAATGTTAAATAGAAAAAAATTATATATATATATATATAAATTATATGGAGGTCATGCATGAGGAGATACAAAACCAGACCTCAAGTCACGACTAATGAAATCCTTTGGGACGTGAAGGAAAACCATAAAGAATAAACCTGTCGACATGGATGCAGGAAAAACAGGTCAAATCGAACATTTGTTTTCTTCAAACCCTACAGCGGTGTGTGTGTGTGTGTTATCAGTAAAGAGACCTCCTCGCAGAACTTGTTTTCTTCTCCTCTCTGTAGGTTCCTCTTATTGTTCAATAAGACTCGCCCCCATTTTATCATCATATCTTACTCAGTTGAATGAAACTTTGTCGAGAGGAATAAAAAGCAGCGAGCGGAGTCGAGCAGCAGGGGTTCTGCGAGAACGCCGGAGATCAGTGGGCTCTGTGACGGACCCCCTGCCTGCAACTGAAGCTTTATCACCAAAACACACACACACACACACATATACACTAAGCTCATCTCTGAACTACTGAGCTCCTGGGATGCTCTGATACACTCACACACTCTTTGAAATGGAAAACTAGAAGTCTTGATAAGTTTTACTGAACCTCTACAACATCTGTGTTCTATTTTATAATGAGGATTATATAATAAATACAAATATTTCATTCGGCTCGAACCGAGGTCTTGATTAGAAATGATTATACATAATAAAATCATCTGAAATCGTTGGAAGTGTTGGTGGGGGAAGTTGACGATCCCCTGATCATTTACTTTTAAAGAATAAAAAAAAATAACTCGCATGCGTTTATTTTTTATTTATGCATATGATTGTAAACGGAATCCTCATATCGACCTATGAATATGCATCAAATATGCAAAACAGGCAACCCTGACTACTATCTTCTTCTTCTTTCGGCTGCTCTTCTTAGGGGGCGCCACAGCGGATCATCCGTCTCATACCCCCCTGTCCTCTACATCTGCCTCTTTCAAACCAACTACCTGCATGTCTTCCCTCACCACATCCATAAACCTCCTCTTTGGTCTTCCTCTTTTCCTCCCTCCTGGTGGATCCATCCTCAGTATTCTCCTACTGATATACCCCATGTCCCTCCTCTGCACATGTCCAAATCATCTCAATCTCACCTCCCTCACCTTGTCTCCAAAACTTCCTACATGCGCTGTCCCTCTAATAAACTCATTTCTAATCCTGTCCATCCTCGTCACTCCCAACGAACATCTCAACATCTTCAGCTCTGCTACCTCCAGCTCCACCTCCTGTCTTTTACTCAATGCCACTGTCTCTAAACCATACATCATCTCAGGTCTCACCACAGTCCTATAAACTTTCCCTTTTACTCTCACAGATACTCTTCTATCACAAATCACTCCTGCTATCACTCTTCTCCACCCACTCCACCCTGCCTGCACTCTTTTCTTCACTTCTCTAACACACTCTCCATTACTTTGCACTGTTGACCCCAGGTACCTGAACTCCTCCACCTTCTCCACCTCTTCTCCCTGCAACCGCACCCCTCCACTGCCCTCCCTCTCATTTACACACATGTACTCTGTCTTACTCTTACTGACTTTCATTCCTCTTCTCTCCAGCGCATATCTCCACCTCTCCAGGCTCTTCTCAACCTGCTCACTACTCTCCCCACAAATCACAATATCATCCACAAACATCATAGTCCATAAAGACTTCTGTCTGACCTCGTCCGTCAACCTGTCCATCAGCACTGCAAACAGGAAAGAGCTCAGAGCCGATCCTTGATGCAGTGCAACCTCCACCTTGAACCAGTCTGTCGTTCCTACTGCACACTTCACTGCTGTCACACTGTCCTCATACATGTCCTGCACCACCCTCACATACTTCTCTGACACACCTGACTTCCTTATACAATACCACAACTCCTCTCTCTCCACCCTGTCGTACGCTTTCTCTAAATCCACAAACACACAATGCAACTCCTTCTGACCTTCTCTATTCTTCTCCATTAACATTCTCAAAGCACATAATGCGTCTGTGGTGCTCTTCCTCGGCATGAAACCATACTGTTGCTCACAGATGGTCACCTCTTCTCTCAGCCTGGCTTCCACTACTCTTTCCCATAACTTCATGGTGTGACTGATCAACTTAATTCCCCTGTAGTTACTGCAGATCTGCACATCTCCCTTATTCTTAAAGATCGGTACCAGCACACTCCTTCTCCATTCCTCAGGCATCCTCTCACCTTCCAGAATCTTGTTAAATAACCTGGTTAAAAACTCCACTGCATCTCTCCTAAACATCTCCATGTTTCTACCGGTATGTCGTCTATCGTCCACCCGACTTTCCACTCTTCATCCTCTTAATCGCTGCGCTCACTTCCTTACTGATCCTATCCACTTCCTGCTTCACAATCTCCCATATCCCACCCACTAACAGGTAACAGGATGAAGAGATAATCAGTGTTATTCACTTGAACGTCATAATGTTATGTCTTATCTTTTTTTTTTTTTTTTTTTATAATATCGATGTCTAGCACATGAAAAAAAATGAAACAAAAAGCTCTAATTCAATATATCAAGAAAAAATAAAATATGAGCATGAGTTTATGCAAATAGAGAGGGAAAAAAAAAACAACAGGACACGAGTTATTGTGTGAAGACTTTGCAAAATATATTTAACAACGAATTCCAAGTGATTGTCAAGAGAACGATAGATTTAGTTTTTAGCTAAAATACTGTGCATTTCGGAAACGGCAAAAACGAATGCAACACTTATGTACACACATCGTATTTACAATATCTACGACTTTACAAAATCTAAAGACAGATTTGGACACACAGGAGGAAGAGGAAGGAAATAAACATGGACAAACGAACAGCTTTGGTCTGAAAGAAATTGGTAGATTAACTACTCGACACGACCGTACGTACGCGTTCTGTGCGACCCATCAGCTCTCATCTCTCGACTTTATTGCGATCGCTGACTTCCTACTACCTGGTTTATCATCGTATAAAGCTAATACTGATTAGGAATTAAAAAAAAAAAAAACAAATGCAACAAAAAAGCGAGATTTTGAAGTTATAGCAAATGAAATATGAGGTTTAAGGTTTAAGCGCAAATTCCCACCTATGGTGCTCCATATTTGTGATTTCACTTAGTGGAATTTATCTTCCAAAGTGTCTATAAGGACCAACAATGCAGAATACGGCCGCAAACAACCCTGAAGAGCCTCGACGGAAAACCTGTGCCTTCAACTCAATTAAACCGTAAAATTGATTCAGAATTACAAAAAAAGAAAAAAAAAGATTTGGAATAGAAATAAAAATCACAATACACAGTGTCTTGGATCGCTGCATTTACACAATAATGAGCGAGTGATGGATGAAACTGGAGTTTATAATAACACAAGACTGACACCTCGTGGGAGCTCGTAGTAGCGCACCTCCCTAACACATTTACATTTTATTTCCAATTGAACAAGGGTCAAAACTATTGGGACACCAGGCTGGTTCTTCTCGTCAGTAATGTTGGGGCGCAACTGTATAGGATGTGCACAATTTGTAACTGAACTAAAAGATCCAGCATGACGATGAGCTGAGCAGAAACATTCACAACTACACTCCAAAAGAGTGGAGGTTATTAAATGGTGGGGACTAAATAGGGAAAAGGATATGCTCAAAAATCACATTAATCTTAAGGCCTGATATCCACAAACTTTTGTCCATACAGTGTATCTTAGCATCCATCTCTAAACGGCAGCGAGTAAAAGGAATGGATTAAAGGAATACTCCAGGTTATTATTTTCTGAGGTAATCTCTATTCAAAGCATCTGTACTGTAAAAAGAAAAAAGAAAAAGATCAGTCCCAAAAAAAAAAAAAAAAAAAAAAAAAAAGGGATATCTATAATAGAAGTGCAGATGTTGGGGCGGATTATAAACCCTTTATTTCAAACACTTAATGTAGTAAGATTATGGGTGGAAACAAAGAGTTTTAACATCGAGAAATTAAAAAAAACGCCTGCCGCTGAAAACCCAACAATTTGAAAAATACACAAAAAGTCACAAAAAAAGTACAGTGGAATCGTTAAGTGAAAACACTGTGGGAAAATAATTATATAAGTAAACGCCAAGGTATGAACTAATTACCACCTCGGTTGTGCCTCCGTTAAAAGTTTAAACGTTTTTTTCCCCCCTGAATACTCGATTTTTCAAATGCACGGGTTGAAAACGCATTCTAGAGTACTCCTTTAAAGCTGAACTTGATTTCAATACTGATTTTCAAAGCAACGGGTCTCACACACACACACACACACACACACACACACACACACACACACACACGCTTCATGGTGCACCGCCATTTCAAACGGGTCACTGTGATGACTCAAGGCACGTACGTATATGTAGAATTTTGTCTACCAAAAAAAAAAAAAATAAAATAAATAAAAATCTACACGTTTAGCCCTGTAATAATCGTCAGTTTCGCGCTCACGCTTCAAATCGCAGAAAGTCTGACCCTCATTCGTAATGAAATGTGAGCCTGTTAATATTTTATATTTGTGTTTTTTTCTCTTTAAATTGATGCTTGTATAATAAATACCACGGAGTTGAGACTTCAGCACAGGAAGTCATGTCGCTCGGAATCCCATGGGGTTTCCATTGAACAGAACTCCAGGATGTTTGATTTCGGATGCTCTCCCCTTCCCTCTCCAGACACTGACAGATCGACAGCGATTGATTGGGAAGATTTTAGAGCGGGCGTGAACATGCATATTCCTGCTTATTATTATTATTATTGGCGATTGGGGAGGAAAAAGCAAAAAAAAAAAAAAAAAAAAAAAAAAAAACGGACCGATTCCAATATCGTGTATACAATCATCACGTCGATCGATTTCCAAATCTTCCGAAGAAATGACGCGGAGGCACAAAAGTGACGACGCGTCCTGGAGACGTGCGGCGTCTCGTCGTGCCGCGCCGTGTCCTCGCGACCGAGACGGGCGTGTGTCCGGGACGATGCGTTAATGTTGCCCCTGAGTTTTGGAAGGAACCTCGTATTTAAAGACCACGCTGAAGATCTTGCCGCCGAGCCGCTCGGCCAGCCACGAGTTCTTGATGACGGCCAGCTTGAGGCTTTCGCAGTTCAGCATGGCGTAGTAGTTGGTGTGAATGGCACGGCCCATGCCTTCGATGATCACGAGGTCTGTGCCGCGCTCGCGCACCACCGTCGCCAGGACTTTGTCCAAGCGGCTGGAGGATCAGAACACAGGGGAATAGAATACATGCCTCGAAATTTGACATTCAAAATACATCACATCACTGCTTGTTTTAAAGCGTACTGATTATATCATCATCATCATCATCATCAGGTAATTGTATAAAATATTCAAATTATTAGCAGATAATTGTTTAATATTAATTAAATGAGAAGATAATTGTTTAAAACTATAGAAATTATCAGGAGATAATTGTTTAAAATTATTGAAATTATTGGGAGATAATTGTTTAAAATTAAATTCCTGTACTGGATGCACCAATATTTCATACTGCTTTTTTTTTTTCTTCAAGAAGCAAAACTTTTACTTCAGTATATTGTATCTGGACAAAAGTTTGTGGACACCTGCCTATAAGATCGGTATGTACTTTCTGAAAATCCAATTCCAAATACTTTTGTCCATATCGTTCCAAATCCTATACACATTGTTTTCATGAATATCGTGCTAATGACTAAGCCTGGTTCTTACCTCAAGTCCAAACAGGGAGAACTGGATCCGCTCTGAACCAACGTCAGCCTGTCCTCGTTTACTCCGGCCCTAAAAACAAACAGGAAACGTGGGAATGAACACGTGAATGGCACGTATCCACGTCCAAATGCTGCACGCGTGAGACCACCTACTGAATAACGGGATCCATAGCAGCTATTCTCTCCGTGACGATCTGCAGCTCGCTGTTCGTCACGTCGTTGAGCGCAGGGCCGGAGTTACTCGCGAGAACTACCTGAGAGACGAGAAAGCTGCATTTAGAACTGCGCATGACCGCATGCAACTGATGCAGTTTGCACACGCGATGTTGGAGATGGTTTGGTATTGTTTTTTTTAATGCCATGTCCGCATCGGTGGTTGTGGGTGGGTTCGACTACGACAGGGTTCAGGGGTTATATGGAGTCCTTCAGTTTAATGTTTACATTTTCTTTGATACATTTTGGAAAATTCCCACGTGTTTTGTGTTATTGTAGTTCATTAATGTATTGTATCTCCACTTTAGCTCAAGTACATGGTGTGTGTGTGTGTGTGTGTGTGTGTGTGTGTGTGTGTGTGTGTGTGTGTGTGTGTGTGCACAGTCTTACCTCTGTGCCTCGAATGAGCAGTTCTCTTACAAAAGGGAAAACTCCTAGAATGATGTCTACTCCGCTGTTATCGACGAAAAATAATGCACACTTATGAGGAGGATCCTGGAAAAAAAAAAAAAAAAAAGGAAAAAGGAGAAGGTTTTAATCACTGGTCTGCTGAATGACATCACATCACACAAAAACATCTTTTTGTTTTGGGTTTTTTTTTTTTTTTTTTTTTTTTAGCTGTACTCGAAATACAGGCAACAATACACACTATATGGACATATATATATATATATATGGTTCTTCCTCAAATGTTCCCTTCACTTGAACTAGGAGACCCAAACCTGTTCCAGCACAACAATGTCCCTGTTCACAAAGCCAGCTCCATGAAGACACAGGTTGGTGTGGAAGATCTCCTGCTACAGAGCTCTGACCTCAACCATATAGAACATGAAGGATGTGAATGCCGACTGCACCCCAGGCCTCCTCACCTCACTCTATATCAGGACCTGAATTGACTAACACCCTTCTGGTTGAATGAGCACAAGTCTCACAAAATCTAGTGATAACATCTTCCCAGAACATTGGAGGTTATAATAACAGCAAATGGAGACTAAATATGGAATGGGATGTTCAAAAAGCACATTAGAATCTTTGTCAGATGTCCACAAACTTTTATCTATATAGTTGTTTTTTTTTTTAATTCAACATATTTTGCTTGTTCTTGATCTGCTCCCCATCTTATGACCTGATTTCCCATGAGGTAAATGTATTTGACAATGTAATTGTTGTGTATTGTAATGCTTGCATTCCATCCACCTTGTGGCCACTTCTGATGTGTAAAATGTATGTTGTTGGATGAGGAAAAATATAAAACACTTTGTATGATCATCAGTCTCTTGAAAGCAAACCCCAGATACCAAAGATACTTAGATAATCAGAGGTGAACCAGGTTTCTCACCTTCAATCTTTCAATCCACTGGTTATAGGCGTCTACTAGCCAAGGACGCTCTGGAAAACATATATTTAAAAAAAAAAGGGAAAACATTATATTATGAATTTATATATATTGATACATTTTGCTTTTCAATAGAGATTTTGACTATTTGATCATGTTTTATTTACAGTACAGTTCTGCAAGTGAAGTTTCCTCAATACAATTCAGTTTTATCTGTAGAGCACTTTTAACAATAGAGATTGTCCCAAATCAGCTTTACTGAAATGAAGAGGATATTAAGTTAAACATGAAATTCAGTGCCTTATATGGTTATTCCTAATGAGCGAGCCAGTGGCGACTGTGCCAAGGAAAAACTCTGTGAGATGGCATCAAGAAGGAACCAGACTCAGAAAGGATGTACTGTTCAGTGATGGCGCTTAAGAGCAGAACTGCTCATGTACACTGTTTGAACATCGTGATTTATATTAAAGTACAATTCAAATCCATCGTCAAAGTTCTTAGGTTGCTTAGTAACTTCTAAGATCTTTAAGCTGTTCATGTTGAAACATCTTCAGCTGCACAGAGTGGCCTCCAGTTAGGGACCTATGCCCTTATAGAGCACCAAAATGTAGTAGAATGTGCGTTATGCACATCTAGAAACGAATACTGGAAGAGAAGAGGTTTGTAGGGGACAATAAACGACCTGTACCGTGGCAGATCACGACATACCTACTTTGCATAGAATTAAGAAACTCTTCATTCAAAAGACTGCAGGCTTAAAGCTTGTACAGTTCTGGGTAAAGATACCATAGTTGGACAAAAAAATGAAAGACAACACATTTTTGTAAATACCTTCCTGAATCGTAAACAGTGTCAAATCCGACGTTTCTTACCTTGCAGCTGCTGCTTTGCTTGTTCGAACCCAAACTGCGGATCAGTTTCCAGAATGCTGTGAAACAGGTTGACGTATCAGAACTTGCACTTGTCATCCTTACAAGATTCCCGTTTTTTTTTTTTTTTCTTTCTTTTTGTTTGTTTTTTAATATCACCACTGCTCTCACGCGTATACTTTTACATATCGCTCACTCGGACACGGCTTTGGCTCCCCAGTCGAACACGTTGCCCGCCAGCAGGCCTCGGACCAGAGCGAACTGCCTTTGCTCCCAGGTAAGCTCGTCCAGAGACTGTACCACCTTCAGGTAATATTTCAGCGCCATGTCGTTTTCCTTCTGCTTGATCTGCAAGAACATGACCCTAAGGTTAACCTGAGCTCTGCGGAAGCATATAAGATTATAGCAACAAATAGTTCATTCAGTAAAAAATTCGGATTTTTTATTTATTTATTTATTTTTTTAAATCAGTCAAATGTTTTTTTTTTTTCTTTTTTTTTTTTACGGTCAACATTTAAATTTTTTTTTGCTGTTTTGGTGGCATGTAAGTCAATTTTTATGAAATGAAAAGAAAAGATATAAGATAAGGATCATATCAAACTAAATAAAACAATGTGTTTTTTCCAAGTAATTTTAAATAGATTGATATTTTTATTCATGATTATTTTATTTAAAAAAATTGCATTTTGATATAATGAGGCAAGTAAATGCACTAAATGGGTTTAGTTTTCACAGATTCAAAGTTAAGCAATAAAAATGTTCTAATCATTAATGAACACTAATGTTCTAGACAATAAAAAGAAATAAATTATAATTAAAAAATCAATGAAATATTCTATATACACACAAATGTATTTGAAGATACAAAGGTGCTAGAGAACTAAGAACATATTGCACATAAAATGAAATTGGAATAGGATTGGACACGGTATGATGGTATAACATTGCACATGGTATCATAATAATGTACATTGTAATTATTTTGGTATTCTGATAATGCATTTAATGGCACAGTGATACTCTCAGTGTTGATTGGGTGTTCAATCATTAGCCTTAATTATATCACCAGTCTCTGGCATCATTGCAACATGGAATTATTGCTCACAACACAAAAATTGCAACTTTTTTTTTTATTTAGAACTAAAACATTATCCAGCTATAGACTTCAGTTCCTGTTATCATTTAGGTTACAGCAGCTATAAAGTCTAAAGGTAATGCAAATATAAACTGCTAACACTGAAATCTCCTTCCATAACATGTAGTATAAAAGGTATTACGACTGTATTAGGTTATGTGATGTGCATGCTGTTACTGTGTAAAGATTCATTAATTTTATAGTAATAAATGAAAATGTGAATATTGTACACCACTAAAAAGGTTATCCGAAGCAAAACATGTTAATAACATGTTAACATCCATATTAGCTGTATTTAGGACTGTACCAGAGCCATTATGCTGCTGTCCAAAGTACACTCCATCTTAGATAACTCCACCCACCCACTACATGAAACAGACAGACTCGTACAACCACAATGCACCAGGGAGCTGCAGGAGATCATTTCTGCCTATTTCCAGCAAACTATAATCAACAATTTCCCTATGGGATCAATACAGCATTCTGATGAATGTTAATATCTTGGGCAATTATGTGGAATAATTTTAGTGCAGTAATAGTAATAATTGTTACATGGGCAATAACTCACTACACATTTCATTTAACTTAATATTCATCTTCTTTCGGCTACCCCCTTTAGGGGGCGCCACAGCAGATTATCCGTCTCCAACCCCCCTGTCCTCCACATCTGCCTCTTTCAAACCAGCTACCTGCATGTCTTCCCTCACCACAGCCATAAACCTCCTCCTTGGCCTTCCTCTTCTCCTCCTGCCAGGTGGCTCCATTCTCAGCATTCTCCTACCGATATACCCCATGTCCCTTCTCTGCACATGTCCAAACCATCTCAATCTTGCCTCCCTCACCTGGTCACCAAAACGTCCTACATGCGCTGTCGCTCTAATAAACACGTTTCTAATCCTGTCCATCCTCGTCACTCCCGACGAAAACCTCAACATCTACAGCTCTGCTACCTCCAGCTCCACCTCCTGTCTTTTACTCAATGCCACTGTCTCTAAACCATACAACATCTCAGGTCTCACCACAGTCCTATAAACTTTCCCTTTCACTCTCGCAGATACTCTTCACACTCTCCATTACTTTGCACTGTTGACCCCAGGTACCTGAACTCCTCCACCTTCTCCACCTCTTCTCCCTGCAACCGCATCACTCCACTGCCCTCCCTCTCATTCACACACATGTACTACGTCTTACTCCTACTGACTTTCATTCCCCTTCTTCCAGCGCGTACCTTTACCTCTACAGGCTCTTCTCAACCTGCTCACTACTCTCACCACAAATCACAATATCATCCGCAAACATCATAGTCTACAGAGACTCCTGTCTGACCTCGTCCATCAACCTGTCCATCACCACTGCAAACAGGAAAGGGCTCAGAGCCGATCCTTGATGCTGTGCAACCTACACCTTAAACCAGTCTGTCGTTCCTACTGCAAAAAGAATATTCTAGATTTCCCCACATATGAGCGGAGAAATTTCTTTTCACTTAATATGTATAATCATAAGAATAAATAAATAAATTCACTTTAAATCTTTAATTTAATTTTATTGTAAACAACTGTTTCCCAAAAATTTCCCTATGGGATCAATAAAGTATTCTGATAATTTTTGTGTTGAATGTTTGGAAATATTTATAACTATTAATGCTTGATAATTTTTAATACAAACCTTTGAATAGGGGTCAGGAAAGTTGAATTCGTTCAGGCAATGCTCCCTGGTGTCGAGCAGACTCCGAACAGTGAGAGATCCGTAAGCACTTGAGGAAAGAAATAGAATGGTGATAGATAAGAGTCTGTACATCACAATATACAACTAACATTCCCTGGGTGGCCTGACTATATACTATATGGACAAAAGTATTTGGACACCTGACTTTTCCAGCCATGTCCCCAAACTCTTACCACACAGTTGGAGGCACACAATTGTATAGGATGTGTCTGGATGCGCTATTCATTTACACACAGCATTTAGCAGACACACTTATTCCCTTCACTTGAACTAAAAGACCCAAGCATGACAACGGCTCCCCCTTCAGGTGGGTTGTCATGTGCCTTTTACTGAGGAGTGTCATCCATCTGGGCACTCTACCATACATTCCTGATTGGTGGAGGGCTACAAAGATGGTTGGTCTTCTGGAAGGTACTCCTCTCTTCACAGAAAACGCTGGAGTCCTGGTGGATCCAAGCTTCTTTCATTTAAGGATGATTGAGGCCACTGTACTCATTGAGACCGTCAATGCTGCAGAAACTTTTCTGCACCCTTCCCCAAATCTGTGCCTCAATACAATCCTGTCTCAGCGAATTCCTTGGACGTCATGGCTTGGACTGTGCTCTGACATGCATTGTTAACTGTGGACACTTGACTTTTTCCAAATCCCACTCTGGATAAATGCCAAATGCCATAAATGTAAACGAACGTGGTAATGTGCGTGACTACATGCATGACGTGTTCTCGGTTCTCACAATGGCTGATGACGTAGTGTCTGCAGCTTGTGTCTGTACTTCTGGCGGAACTTCTCTGCCCGCTCTGTGGCCTCAGGCTGGTCTTTCTGACTGGCCACGGCACGCTTCACCACCTACACCGGAAAAAAAGCGGAGTAACAAAACCAGTTCGGGTCAAAACGTACTGACTGCTAATGTTCTCTTACAGATCCAAAGTCTGCTTCAGAAAAGAATTACTACGTTTAATCTTTTTTAAATTATGTGCTTTTATTATTAATCAAAGCTGAATGTTGGGCATCTGAACAAATTCACAATATGGCCTAATGGTACAAGAAACAGGATTTTTTTTTTTAATGGAAACAGTCACACAAAATGACGAACAAATGTGAGTGTAGATTTGCAAATGTGAGATGAGAGAAAGAAATGGATGGATGGATGGATGATAATGAGACGAAAGACAGTCAGACAGACAGACAGACAGACAAACAAACAGACAGAGACGATAACTGACTATGTTTAAGACGATGGACAGATATATAGACATAGATATATAGACAGACAAACAAACAGACAAACGATAATTGCCTATGTGTGAGACGACAGACAGACAGACAATTTGTCTATGTTTGAGACAATAGATAGACACACAGACAGTCAATTATCCTCTGTCTGTCTATGTTTGAGACGATAGATAGATAGAAGGATGGATGTATTAATGGATGGATGGATGAATGGATAGATGCACTTATGTCTGACATAAGAGAATCTGATTTCTAGACTCAGTAAGTCATGTGTGTGTGAAGTCTTACCCCATCCAGCGCTTCCTCGAAACAGTAGAGCCAATACTCTCTAGCCAGAGCGTCCTCGGTGAGGTCCACAGTGTCGGGAATGTAAGACGAAGGGTCCTGCAGGAGCGGCAAGTTGACCAGCTGCCTCTCCAAACGATCCATCTCCAGCATGTCAAACTGCAGAAAGTCGGAGAACAAGAAAGAGAGAGAAACACCATAGAACATTTCTTAGATTTAGTACCATCTCAGAAAAGCCATAGTCACAGTGTGGGGGATAAAAACCCACAGCTGAAGGGAGTCATTTTGACAGCATTACTTAAAGAAGTCTTTTATTTGTTTAAATTTGGTATCAATATAATATAATTGTAGAATTTATTCACCTTAGACCTAATTGAACCAAGTGTTGACATTCACACATCACACCAGCTTCAGGTGCACTAGAGAGCAGGCTAAAAATATCGCTAGAGTGTTCCTTTAAAAATCCTGAATTAAAGTGAGCAACGTTTGTCTCGTAAGGGTTTTCCTTATGTTTCCGCTCTCAAAATTCTCCCTGCCGACATCCTACGTCTCGTTGTAACCATTTTCAAGCCATTTTCAGTTTTACAGCTTGTTTTAGTTACAGGCAACATTCTGTTACGCAGGTACAAAATCCGTCCTCTACAAATTGTGAACACAAAAAACGGACAAAAAGGCACAACTGTGCCAAAAAGACGAAAGAGAGCGACAGGTACAGACAACTGAAAAAGCTAAAAGCCTCACTCGCATACATACATCAATCGTCAAAGTATGTGTACTTACAGGAAACTGATGAGTACAGATTAAGACAAGAAGAGAGAGAGATGTACGGATGAATGGAAAAAAAGAAAAAGATGTTAGAGGGGAAAAGGCAAAATAAATAAAAAACAATATATATATAAAATGAAGGCAAAATATCAAATGAAATGTATACTGTATATCAAGAAATATGAAATGAATGAACATGAACAACACAAAAAAATAAACAACATAAAAAAACAAACAACACAAAAAAACACCCCACTGGGTTCCAGTAGTTGTATAAATGCTGACTTACTGTGCCACTGCGTGCTCGCTGCATAGGATTGAGATCCGGAGACACGCTCATGAGGCCGGAGCTGCCGGCGTAGTTTTCCTCCCAGCTGTACTGATTCGGATCTGAACAGAAGACCATAAACTGAATCTATAGTAACTACTGAGGAAGATCACAAATGCGGTGAGTGTAGTGTTAATCCAGATGTTTGAACAAACTTACTGTCTTCTTCAGCCCCCTTCAGGAAAGCCCCGATCGTACCCAGATAGCCTTCATGTCTTAGAAACAAAGCCTGCACCTCGCCCTGTAACACGAGAAACAGCACAATGTTACAAGTGAAACACATTTAATCCAAAAACACTTTGAGATCATTTAGGCATTAAATCACTATTAATGACTTTATTTCAAGTTCACACTAAACATTAAAACATTAATAAAGTAATCACAAGTCTATTCCATTTTCTTCTCACTAATGACCAGAATGACCTTGAAATATACTGGAAATGTAAAGGATTCTATTGAAAGCAGATTATTTTAGACTTTTGACCCTGCTATGACCTTTACACTGCTTAGATTTCAACATCTAATCAGTTCATCTCCTATTTGCAGTGATAAACCCTACGGGTGCTCAAACACACGTTCCTTTTGATTTCATGATTGAAAATAATATAAGTAAATTAAAGCCTGGAATAAACCTCCAACCTTCCCTGCTCCAAAACAACCCCAAACCATTAAGCTTTCACCTCCATGTTTGACTGTGGGGGTGAGACAGTCTGCTAACATCTTCTCCCCTGTCCTCTGTCTTACATAAGTTCTTCTCAAAGAGCCAAAAAGGTCTAATTTGGACTCATCTGTCCATAGAACCTCATGGAATTTTCCATCACATCCCCACCACGCCATTTTCCATCACATCACACCACATCACCACCGCGCCATTTTCCATCACATCACATCACCACACCACACCATTTTCCATCACATCACCACCGCGCCATTTTCCATCACATCACCACCGCGCCATTTTC
>JAAIIK010000109.1:1293233-1320661 GCA_014706435.1 Silurus glanis
TGTGTGTGTGTGTGTGTGTGTGTGTGTGTGTGTGTGTGTGTGTGTGTGTGTGTGTGTGTGTGTGTGTGTGTGTGTGTGTGTGTGTGTGTGTGTGCAAAATCCTGAGCTGCACTCGCTGATCTGGCTCTGTTTGCCTCCCCGGGGAACTGCGCTGTGCTTCCTGACTGTTTGGATTTGAAATAATCTCACATGCAGCGTTGTCCAAATATGGCCAGGACTCTTCAAGTAAGGGGGAAAGAAACGCTCTGTTCACGCATTTCAGAGCCGTAGTAGCACCTTCACGTGGCACTTTTGTCAAAGAATCGCCTCGTACTTAGAAAATGGCGTATCCGTATTATACTTGAAGTAGATTTTATCCTGCGTATATACAACGCTGGAAAGATGTGTTTCTTTATCTGCACAGCTCGGCTCACACCTGCCGCATTACACGTAAAACTCCCTTTGAATTTACTCCCTTCAACAGGACATTCAGCTGGGAGAAGTAAAGCATTCAGCGGGCAAAACTTTTTTTTGGAGACCTGCCTAGAATACAGGCGGCAACATGATATAACGCTTTTAAAATATACAAAAAAAGTATTTTTAAAAAAAAGTCCGTGGAAGGAAACGTGTACAATAGTGTGATTTACATGTATTTATACATTGTCACTTTTATATTGGATGAAAAGATCTACGATTGTTCATTGGGGAAGGAAAGAGCGCGTTAATGCATTAGGTTTAATTTGTGTTTTTTTTTTTTTTTTTTTTTTTTTCTCTTTTCTCCCAGGTGCCGATGATCCTGGTGGGTAATAAATGCGACCTGGAGGATGAGCGAGTGGTGGGAAAGGAGCAGGGACAGAATCTGGCTCGTCAGTGGAACCAGTGCGCCTTTTTAGAGTCGTCAGCAAAATCGAAAATCAACGTCCTCGACGTAAGCACTGAAGCTCAAGTTCACGAGCTCTTCATAAGAAGAGCTTAGTCACGTGGTGAACACAATGTATATTTCACCACCAGGGGCCGCTATTTCTTTTTTTTAAAGAAATTGTGTCATAAATGTACACGAAGGCCTGTTGTCTATTGCTGTTATATTTAAAATTTTCCGTTTTGTTGGCATCTGGCTTAGGCAGCATACACTACATGGACAAAAGTTTGTGGACACCTGACTATAAGATTTTTGAACATCCCATTCCACATTTAGTCCTCATTTGCTTTTAGAAGCAAACCTCCACTTTTCCAGGAAGATGTTCCACTAGATTTTTTTTGGAGATTTCGGCTCATTCATCCAAAAGTGTGTTTAGTAAAGTCAGGTTCTCATGTAGGTGAGGTGAGGAGGCCTGGGGTGCGGTCAGCGTTCCAGTTCATCCCAATAGACTTGAGGTCAGAGCCCTAGCGTTCCACTCACGATCTTTGACACACTTCCAACCTATGTTCATGGAGCTGGCATGTGTCTCCTAGTTCAAGCGAATGGAAAATGTAATGCTACTGCATCCATACGCTTGAGCGCGTCCACGTTTGTGGTAACAGTTTGCGGAAGAACTACGTATGGCTGGAAAAGTCAGGTGTCCCAATACTTTTGTCCAATAACCTGTGCTAGATTGTGGTTATTATTTATTGACCGTTTTGATTTTTTGTTTTTCCAGCCCTCAATTACACGATTTTAATGAATGCTTCTAACAATGCCACGAAATTGTATTGACGGAATTGTTACTTTTATTTCTTCCAGTTTATTTATTTCATTTTTTATTATTTTTTTTTTTATGTCCTTGACCTGTGTTTGAATAAGGCACGGCTCAGTGCTTATATCGATTTAACGTAACCCTTACGAACCCTGTTCTTTAACCAGCCGTTACTCGACATCTAATTTGTTTAATCCGCTTGAAGCGTTATTATGACGGTGTCGTTTCCTCTTTCCGTAGATCTTCTACGACTTGGTCAGACAGATAAATAGAAAAACGCCAGTGGAAAAGAAGAAAGCGAAGAAGAAATCCAACTGTGTGCTCCTGTAGTGTCTCCACACTACAGCCCCTTGGAACCAGGTACATTATCTCCGCTTGCCTTAACCAGTCGAAATAATAATGACATTTTAGTTTGGTCTCCACCTGTGTTGCAAATAAAAAGAACTGCAATAATCAGATTAATGTTTTTGGGCTCAAATCATCACAGTAAGTATCAAAGCCATAAAATGGACCTTGATGTGTATTATTGAATACAAAGGACAAAATAAAGACACAAATCCAAAAAAGGTTTGTGGACACCTGAGCATCAGATTAATATGTACTTTTTTTTTTTTTTTATATAAACATCTCAATCTCATTCCAATGAATGAACCTGGGGTGTTCCAGATTAGTGTTCCAAATCTTAAGATCTTCCACTCCATGTGAAGAAGATCTTCATGGAGCTGGTTTTGCGCACAGGTGTATTGTCATACTGGAGCACGTTTGGGTCTCCTAGTTAAAAATGTCATAATACCACATCCAGTTGTGTGCTTCCGACTTTGTGAACAGTTTGGTGCTTCTCACCTACACCAGCATCTGAATTTAAAAATCCCTTGACGCATGAAGGAGCAAAAACACCAACACAAACGCACTCCAAAATCTAGCGGAGCAAATGTGGAATGGGATTTGCAAAAAAAAAAAAAAAAAAAGATGGGTCAGGTGTCCACAAACTTTTGAGCAATATAGTGTTACCAGGTACAAATCCACAATAAGCAGATCTTCAGAAGAGAAATAGAAGTGATTTTGGGTGGGGGCTTGACTGTAATGAATATTTTCCCACTATGTCCAGAAGATGGCAGCACGATTACAGTGTAATGCCAGACAGCCTCATTACGGTTGTAAACTTTCGCTAGGTTGCTGATCATTAATAAAATCGATCATCACGTGACCCCGGCTTTGCTAGAAAGCGATAAAACGGGAGACTCCTTCCAAATGTGACGAATAAACACCTTTTACACACGTTTCTGTCTGTTCTTTACCTGCAGCACTCTGTAATGAAGAAACATCGGCCCGTTTGGAAGCCTCTTTCCATCCTCAGCGATCGAATCTACTGAGCAGCTGCTGAACTTGAAGGATACATAAAGCAAAAAAAACAAACAAACAAACAAACACCGAGTCGTCGTCCTTTTGATTCCCGAACGTCTGAGGAGAAACTTTTCATTTCTGAGTCGGACTCGTTTAGTTCAGTATTCCTCAGGAACGCTGAGCATGATCTCGTATGTCCAAATCCAAACTATAACCACACAGCGTATTTTGCATTTCCGAACCAGAGGAGCCGAACGCATCACTCACCAACCACTCGGTATTAAAGGACTTAATATGAAGAAATCGCACAAAGGCAAGAAATCTGAGAATTTTAAGGAGAAACTCTGACCCATAATTTGATCTAATATTTTTTCACATTGTTTTCAAACCATAAACCAACTATATGAAGGATTCTCATTTTCCATCACCTTTCAGGATTTTTTTTAAATTTTGTATTTAAATCATTTGATTCACTGCATCAGCATGACCACGTGATGCAGATGTTGTAAATGAAATTTCGAAATATTTCATTCTCCAGGCTGTTTGTCGTCCGAGTTTTTAAAACCAACGTTCATAACCTGTATGTAATTCTCCACCACGTCAGTAAGGACCTGACCCCTGACCTGTGACTGTTTGTTTTTGTACTTTAGTCACTCAGCTTTCGTAGCTTCTTCCATAAACTGTATTCTGATAATCTATTTTTTTGGGACGTGTACGACTTTTTTATAGACCGGGGGATAAAATTTGGTAAAAACTGCAAGAAATTTGTAGGTCTTTTGAGTTTTAAATATATCGTGCTATTTCTCCTTTTATTCCTTCTCATGCATTTCTGTCAGAAGTTCTTCTGGCTTTTATGGTTGATTAAATTTTAGTATGTTTTCACGGTATTGGACAATTTTTGTTCTTTTTTTTTATTTATTTATTTTTTAAAGATGTGACAAGTGAAAATTTTAGGATTTTAAATATAAATTATTTCTTTAGTTTTTAATTCAGACTGGGGGACACACTTTATGGGCAAAAAAAAAGTACGTATAGCAAATTAGCGACCACATTTTACAAACGCAGTAGGTGAAACACTGCATCTGCAGTTCAACTATTAATGTTCAACAATTCGTGAATACGTGAGTACACGTATGTTCACACCATTTTTATTATAATTTTTTTTTTATTATTATTATCGGGTGCCAACACTTTTAAACGCCTTGTTTTGCAGGTGTTTTATCCACTGTGTGGTCAAACGTTTGTGGACACCTGACTATATGGTTTGTATGTGTTTTTTGAGATGTTGTATGGTTTAGAGACAGTGGCATTGAGTAAAAGACAGGAGGTGGAGCTGGAGCTGGGGGTAGCAGAGCTGAAGATATTGAGATGTTCATTGGGAGTGACGACGATGGACAGGATTAGAAATGAGTTTATTAGAGGGACAGCGCATGTAGGACGTTTTGGAGACCAGGTGAGGGAGGTGAGATTGAGATGGTTCGGACATGTGCAGAGGAGGGACATGGGGTATATCAGTAGGAGAATGCTGAGGATGGAGCCACGAGGAAGGAGGAAAAGAGGAAGACCAAGGATGGATGTGGTGAGGGAAGACATGCAGGTAGTTGGTTTGCAAGAGGCAGATTTAGAGGACGGGGGTATGGAGACGGATGATCCGCTGTGGCGACCCCTAAAGGGAGCAGCTGAAAGAAGTGGTGCTTATTCACCGTACTGAAAATTAGCGAACACATTTCACAAATTTTGTGTCCAACAGTCGACCAAACTGTATGTTCAAGGTCTTATGTAAGCAATATTTATAGGTTAATCAGTCTTACAATGCGCATAACGCTACATAGCACATGCACATGAACATTAAGTTGATGTTAATGTCACATAAATGCTTATCATGAGACAGAATTCTCGATAGAAGCTGTTTGTCAATGATGTCAGTTCAAAGAGTCGTAATTTATATTTGAAAAAATTACATAAGCAAGAGTACTTTGTACAAAGTACACAATTATCTATGAGGTTTTTGGAGCATGAAATTTTGCCTTCACTTGAACTAGGAGACCCCAAACCTGTTCCAGCACGACGATGCGCCTGTGCACAAAACCAGCTCCATGAAGATCTGCTTTACATGGGTTGGAATGGAGGATCTCCTGCTATAAAGCTCAGACCTCAACCCTCTCGTTTTCACCTCACCTACGCCCCTTGTGGCTGAATGAGCACAAATCTCCACCAACACAACCGAAAATCTAGTGGAACATCTTTCCAGAAGAGTGGAGGTTATTACGACAGCAAATAAGAACTAGAAGTGTAAAAGGGTGTTCGGAAAGCACATTCCGATCTTCTGGTCAGGTGTCTGCAAACTAGTGAAAAAACATCTCAATACATTGATTTTATGCAATTTTCTCTTTAGATGAGTGTGCAGAAGGCTACATAGACCCTTTATAAACATTTATAAGGGTGATATCAAGAAGCATTGGTTGTTATAGTGGCAGACATTTGACAATTCTATACATTCTTATGTAATTTTTGTTGAAATAGACATCATATGGCTTTAGGAACACTCGTCTTAATTAAAGGTTAATTTTTAATTGCGAATGTAATTCCTGCTTTGTAAAACATCAGCTCAAAGCCATGTCTGGAGTGTGTGTTTGCGTGAGTGCTGAGGAAAGGAGGACGAGCCGGAGCGACCTGCTGATGAGAAGAGACAGGTACGAGCAGGGATACAGTATCCCCTGAGGCGTCGCTGTCATCGTGTCATCTTTGTTCAGACTCCTCGTCTCGGAGGACACAATGAGTTCGACGGGTTTGATCAGCTTCCCTCATTAGGAACTTCCTCTGGTATGAAAGTGCAGTTTTAGGAAGGTGCACTTTGTTCATGGTGGGGTTTGAAGTGATGGTTGGAAAAGTAGGGCATGTAAAAGAAGTTGTAGTACGTTTGGAGTTTTGCCGGGAGCGATCATTTCACCGGATTGATCCAATCGAACAGGTTGGAGTGGAAGAACTCGAGTGTCCTGCACCTCCTCAACCCCACCGAACAGCTTTGGGATGCACCAGAACGCTGACCTCCTTCCTCTGACCTCGCTAATGCTCTTCTTGTATCTGAATGATCAGGTGTCCACACACGTTTGGATATCTAGTGCGTTATTTAGGGGTGCCAATACTTTTGAAAACCGTCGTTTCGGAGCACTACTAATTCAGTAAACCTGTGTATGTACGGTATATAGACAAAAGTTTGTGGACACTTGATCATAGGATTTACATGTGAGGTTTGCACATCCCATTTCACATTCAGTCCTTATATGCACTTATAATAAACTCCACTCTTCTGGGAAGATGTTCTACTAGATTTTCGAGTGTGCTTGTGGAGATTTGTGTGAGATTCATTCAGCCACAAGGCCGTAAAGTAAAGTCAGGAACCGACGTAGGCGAGGAGGCCCGGGATGCAGTCAGCATTGGAATTCATCCCGAAGGTGTGCAATAGGGGTGTGGTCACTGTTTTATAGCAGGAGATCATCCACACACATCCAACCCATGTTAAGCACATCTTCATGGAGCCGGCTTTGTGCACAGGGGCACTGGCATCATACTGGAACATGAATTTTGTGCCTCCGACTTTGTGAGAACTGTCTGGAGAAGAAAAACATATGGCTGGAAAAGTCAACTGTCCCTATTATGCGTTACTTTTTTTTTTTTTTTTTCTTTGCAAATGTTTACAGCATTTCTATTTCTAGTTTGCGACACTAAAAAGTCCTTAAACGTTCTCTTTCGCTGGCTCACCTCTGAGCAAAGCAGGGAAAAGAGGGCAGCTTAAAATAGCCACTAGCCCTCCCACTGAACTAATGGATTTTTCAGCCTTAAAGACCAAAAGTGACAGGAACATGAAGCTATTTTAGATGATTTTCTATTTCTTTTTCCTCAGGATGCTACTCGGCTGTCTGTCCGGATATAAACACGGTCTGCTTCTGCTCCACCGAGCCTGGAGGAGATGACCCTCGCTTTTATTTTTAAAACATGCTGTTTAATTGTTAACATTTTCCACATCTTTCTATGCCAGTACGAATTTAATGGTGCAAATGTTTGTGGACACCTCACTGTAAGATCGGTTTGTGCTTTTTGGCCTCTTTTTTTTGCTGTTACTGTTTAATATCCTCCAGTCTTCTGAGAAGATGTTCCACTAGGTTTAACAGTGTGCTTGTGAAGATTTGATATTCGGAATACCAGTGGAGGGCCGTCAGGGTCAGCAAGGCCGTCTCTGCTGGTCTCTATCAGAATCACCAACTTACGTTTTAATATATTTGTGTTCATGAATATGTCTTAAATTATTCTAAATAATCTATTGTCGTCATTTTATAGTGCTCAGGTGCACATTTGAAAGGATTGTATGCATTGGAGTTTCACCGAGGCCGTCTAGAAGGCGTCCAACAACGTCAGCATTCTTACATCCTTTGATTGGACGGTCAGAGAGCGCACCAGTCGGAGCTCGCAAACCGCATCTGCTGCAAACTGCACAAGCTCAAATATGTTTCTGTGAATTTAAGAGGAGAAGAAATCGATTTGGTTGCAGATGCACTTAAAAGGACATTTACAAGATGGAGAGTTTGCGACACTAAGGCTTTCTAGAAGGTACCCAACAACATCGGCATTTTTACGTCGTTTGATTGGATGGTCAGAGGTTAAGAGGAGAAGAAATCGATTTTGGCCGCAGATACACTTTTACACATTTACAAGACGGACTTTTCAAGAAAAGCTGGACATCGTGACACACTTGATGTGGTTAATATCGATGCTTCTGCTAGAGATCATGTAAGTGGGTAGTGCAGCTGTGGCTACAGTGAAAGGAGACTTTTTGAATTGTGTTCCTTAGGTTTCTTGCTTTAGTAATGCCATACATTTTCGCTGTATGAGATTCCTGTCTGTGATGCATCTCTCCGTTATACTGCGTTTCTCTATAACGTATGACCCGCCACTGAGAAATATGAAATGTACATTTTTGCTTTTAAAAAAAAAAGAATCTTAAATCTGTTTTTTCCAATGTATGTAATGTATATTGATCGGGAAAAAAAACCCTAACAATTATTCGAAGCATTTAGCATAAGAGCAAAAAGGAGGCCATGTGACTAATTTATAAATGCACTGTTTATACAGTAAATTCTCTGTTCGGCTAAAACCTTAGCACCAACATCTGCGAACTAATTTCAAGTATATCCACCTTGAACCACATCATAGGATCAAGGTGATTTCATAAGCAGATCCTCGAACAAATTTGGAAATTGGCCATGCCTCACTCACAAACCACCGGCCTTGTCTGTAATCAGGGAGCGGAGCAGCTGTGTTCTCTCTCATCGAGCACCGACCCGGAAGGGTTAAGGTTCTAACCCACTTCTTTAATTAAGGCTATAACCGGCGGGGAGAGCAGATGCATGATAATCACAGGCTGGATAATGCTGATGCGCACTGACAGCCATTCATTGCGGAGACCCGATGCTCTCGTGCTCCGGGCCTGATACCCCAAACCACCACCGGCATTCCGATGTACATCCCGTCATCGGTTTTATTATTATACGAAACCGATGATTAGCGGTGTCGAGGTTTTTATAAAGAATTCGTGACTTATTCACCAGACAGCTCAAGATTAAGTTTTATCGAGATTGAAGATCATGGAGCACTAGAGCAGGAGTCAAGTATAAAATGATTAGGTTGGTTGGGGAAAAAAATACTGTATAGTGTAATTATTGAAAACTAATCAACAGGACCCAGTTCCCATGAGGTGATTTACTTTCCTATTACATCATATCCTTAAGTGTTATAGTGTTCTTTCACACCAACCACCAGATGTGCTTCTTCTGCAAACTGTTACCACAAGATTGGAGGCACAAAATTGTATTGATTTTGTGTTCACGTGAACTTGGAAACCTGAACCTGTTCCAGCATGGCAATGCCCCTGTGCACAAAGTCGGCTCCATGAGGATATGCTTAACATGGGGGGGATCGTAGGGAAGTTCTTGAGTGCCCTGCTATAGAACTCTGACCTCAACCCTAATAAACACCTATGGAATGAATGTGAATTCTGACTGCACCCCAGCCCTCTTCATCTCACCCACATCAGAACCTGCCTTTACCAACACTCTTGTAGATGATGAACACAAATGTCCACAATCAAATTGTAGTGGAACATCTTCCCTGAAGAGTGGAGAGAATTATAAGAGCAAACTGATATTAATGTGGAATGTGATGCCCAAAAAGCACCGTATTTATGACCAGGTTACCGCAAACTCTTGGAAATATAATGTATGTTATAGCAACAATTAACAATGAAATTGAAAGAGGAAAATCTATTCTGAAGACACTTGGTGACACTGGAGACTCATAAATGTTCCATAAACACTTTTAGCATAAAGCACCATGTGCATTTGATCAATGAGCAAGAGATGCCTTTGAGTTTGTTCCTGAGCAACGATGGAGATGCTTTCCGATGACCCTGTCGTAACTTGAAAATATGATTAAGTCTACATAGGAGTCATTAGGAGTCACCCAGGAGGCCATTTTAATTTTAATTTTTATAATTTAACAAATTACAGTACATAACTGATCAAAACAAAACAATTTTACAAATGTTTAGTATCGCTATTCTCATCGTAAGATTGAAGTCGAACTATCGTAATTTATGGACTACCAGTAACCTGGTGGTAATTGGTGGTAATTTATATTTTCCGAATGCTACATTCAGGGACCGAGCATGTTCTCTCGCCATGTTCCTGTCTGCTGTGGTCACAATCACAACCCAAAGCCCAGTCTATAAAAATAAAGTCGGCCATTTTCAAGTGGCTTTACGTATTTACAGTAACTCAGAATGGAGTGTGTGCATTTTTATAGTTACACACTCCACACACCCGTAAGTTACTGCTGCAGCGTAGAACCGAAAGAGGAAGAAGAAAGAGAGGAATATCTTCTATGAGATGAAAAGAGTGACTCTGTATCAAAAGAGCAGCAATAATTAGCAGTCTGAGCTCCAGGAGGAGGAGAATGGAGCCGCAGACAGGAAGAGAAAGCAGGCGGGACCGTTGTCTCGCTGTCTACCCTCGCTTCACAGCTTATAGCTGCTCATTTGCATCTCATTTGGATTTGAGCCGGGGAATCGCACTGCACTGTGGGAGTGGGAGAAGTGGAACGAAGAGAAGATCAGAAAAGGGTTTGAAGCTCCACAGCTATTTTAACATTCGGATCTTTTTGAAGTGTCTAATTGTCAGAGGTGAAAAGTAGGAGGACAAAAAAAAGACATGCACTCGTTGCAGTACTTGACTACACAGATCATTGGAAGAGTTCTTGAATGAAATCTTTGTTTATTTCTATCTTGAAAAGACATTAAATGGCATATATGTAATGTATGTTATAATAAGCTCCGCTTCAAGGTGTTCCACAAGATTTTGGAGTGTGCTGGTGTAATTCTCAGTAATTCTTTTTTTTGTGAACGTGTTTATCCCAATCGTTTTCTATTTCTCTGACGTACTGTATATTGTGCTGGATGGACAACAGCCAATTTATCTCCATAAATTCTCTCTGTAATTTAAACTTTGGTGCTGCGACTTTTCCATATTCCATAGACGTAAGAAAAGTAGTTCTTTGTTTTTGTTTTTGGCCGGTTGGTAGAAATTGTCAAAGATTGATGAATTTTTTTTCACATGTGAAACAATACAACCTGGATTTTGTTAGAATTAAAGGTGTAATAGGATAATAGATCGAGGACCGTTTCCACAAGCTACCACATCATGTCATAACTTCGCTCTTGTTTCACATCTTTCATGGTTGGCATCGCTGTGGTCCAAGATCAGGTTAAGATTTCTTCTGATTGATTTATCTGCACTTGCATTCATTTCCTTCCTGTTATATCACAAGTATTTGAGTATTAATCCGAATACCCGAGTTTATTCTGCGATGCCGAGGATAAAACCATTTCAGATGGACTGAAGCAGGAGACGTATTTCATTTTTAAGTTCGGTAGATTTAAAGTGCGGTTTACTTCAATAGTTTCGTTTAAAAGCATGACCATCTTTTCAGCACATTTCATAAATTCTATACAATTTATGGTGTTTGCCAGTTGTGCTGTTGTGTGTTAATGGATGGAGACGGCACACTCTGCACCCTGATAAAACATGTACAGCTCATATAACAGCATGCCAAATTTCCCATTAGGGAGTGTGTTTGTGTTTGGTAGTTCTCTCTCTCTCTCTCTCTCTCTCTCTCTCTCTCTCTCTCTCTGTATAATTTTTTATCCTCTGCGCAGGTTCAAAAACAGCTTCATGAGCAGCCGATATAAAGCCCTGTGTGGACTTTGTGAGTGTGAGTATCTCTATATGTATGCAAAGTCAATAATATTGATCATTTTCACAGTTTTCTACAGTACACAAGATAATTATACAGATTACATTCATCTTTACTTAAATGCAGCAGCGCTTTAGTCTTGAGAAGTCTGTCCAGCTTTCATAGCTCCTAATCTGTACACTCGGCTTCCAGACCTGCTTCCGAAAGATTGAACTTTCCTGCTAATACCACCATCAGTGCCATTGTCGATCAAGAACTTTAACTCAGCAAAGCCATTTCTTAGCAATACTTAGCCTGGGACTTTGAGTTCAAGCATTTCCACTACATTTGTGCTGGATTTCTCAATAACATGATGTTAAATGTTGCTGGAAAACGGTTATAATAAGCTCATCATTTTTCATATCGTATCCTGCTGTCACTAACTAACAAATCAGCCGGATTTATTTTTGAGAACATGCCATGTTAGGATTTTAGAAAGTTTCGTGGCTCAGGGAGGAAAGAATGGAAAGCAGGCGACAAGTTTCACAAAAAAAAACTCTGCTTTATTTTGCTTAATCGTGCAAATGAGTCCACGGGTGTTGTGGCGAGTTCGAGTCTGGAGTTTCTTCCATCATTTATTCCTCTCTAAATGTTCTGCTTGCTGTTGAACTGATGCTGAAATGTATGTTGGTGATAAATAGATACACCAAGCGCCGATCAAAACAAGTTCAAAACAGACCGCTCGCTCGGCCCTGATTGGTCGATCGCTGCATGTTCGACCAGTTCAATTTTTATTCAGTCATAAATAAAAGGGATTTTGCAAAATGTAGTTGAGAAAATAGTGAGATATTTGACTTTGAAATGGAGTGAAAGTTAAAGTATATGTGAAAATACTTCAGTAAAGTACAGAGACAAGAAAAAGATACTCAAGTACAGGAAGCCGGTGAAACCGGTGTTCAATCACAAGAACAGATATGAGATTAATATATAAAAATAATTTAGGGTCCATTCTGTAGATCTGACTCTGGAGAGAATGAGGGATAATGTACATTTTTAAAAGGGTGCCAATAATTCTGGATATTGGAAGTGAATGTTAAGAATGTGTGTGGGAAATGCAACTCAGCAGAAAGGGTGAAAGTCTGATTTACTCTCTCTCTCTCTCTCTCTCTCTCTCTCTCTCTCTCTCTCTCTCTCACACACTCTTTCTCTCTCCATGTCTGTCTGTGGTGATAAATATAAAAAGTGAAATGTGAGCACATTCCGGCGGCCCGCTGTAAAGCTCTGTCTGGGACAGCTGAACGGGAAGAATGAATTCGCCGGATCAGGAATTCGATCCACGTCTCACACATGTTCCAGCTCCTTCCAAACACATTCGCTCCCTCATCAATCTCAGAATCAGTACCATCGAATTCTTGTCGTCGACTAAATCTAGCAAAAAAACATGATTGTGTGCTGTTCGGGTTACAGAGCGTGATTGTGCAACGAGACGGAGCCACCGCTTTGTGCCCTACTTTTGGGGGCAGCGAGAGAGGGGCAGCTGCCCAGGCAGAGGGGGCAGGAAGAGGTGGGGGATGGAGCAGGGGAGCACAGAGGAAAGCAGTCATCCAGTTAGTGAGTGCTCACGTCTCTCTCACTCTTTCGCTCCCCATTCCGAGGGGAATACAGAAGAGAAGAGAAGGAGCCTGTGAGAAAGATGACAGCTGCAAGTTCTTCGCTTGGGAAGAACCGCTCGGTTTTCCCATCCAACCCTGCACCTGGCTGCCCCTGAATGGACAGATTGTGGGTTAAAAATCATTGTTTGTGTTGATAAGCTGTTGTGTTGGAAGCTCTTATGAGAATGGTGATTAATGGTCATGCGAATTCATGCAAAGCGATTATTTATGTATATATTTCGATTAACGCAAAAATGAACCGAGGAACTTTTTCACCATCTGGTATGTTGGCATCCACCAAGGCATCGATTAGTTTGAAACAAAAAGGCATGTATTAATTGACAACATAAAAAACAATTCCCAATGTTTAATTTAGTCAAACACAGAACTCACTATCTCACAAATGTTGCATAAATTCAATTCTTTTGTTGGCCTCTGAAAAAAAAACAAGCTTTTTGATACAATTTCCTCATTGAGTTTCAAATTTACCTCAGCTGACATCAAACATGAACATTTCTTTACCTTATTTGTATTTAGGATCATGTACACTGTTGTTTTTGGGATGTCAGCTATAAGAGATCGACTAAATTATTAGCATACTTGCAAAAAAAGAATTATATCCTGAGCTCAGGTTACTGTCTGGAGTTTTGAACATCATGCATTTCCCTCATGGGGTTTCCTCTGGGTTCTGGGTTTTCCTCCTGTCTCTCAAATACATACCAGTAACACAGGAAACTCTGTCAGCCCTGACCTTAAACAGACAACAGCAACAGTCACTTTGTGTGTGTTTTGTGTATTTAGTGTTCTGTGTTCAATTAAATAATCTCCATACCAGATCAGAAACCTTAATCCCATGTCCTCTTTCTTGTTTCTTACACTATACACCAAACAGACATAAAATTATGACTTCTTCTTCTTTCGGTTGCTCCGATTAGGGGGCGCCACAGCGGATCATCCGTCTCCATACTCCCCTGTCCTCTACATCTGCCTCTTTCAAACCAACTACCTGCATGTCTTCCCTCACCACATCCATAAACCTCCTCTTTGGTCTTCTTCTTTTCCTCCTTCCTGGTGGCTCCATCCTCAGCATTCTCCTACAGATATACCCCATGTCCCTCCTCTGCACATGTCCAAACCATCTCAATCTCACCTCCCTCACCTTGTCTCCAAAACGTCCTACATGCGCTGTCCCTCTAATAAACTCGTTTCTAATCCTGTCCATCGTCAGCTATATATGTTTGAAATTGAATTGCAGACGTGTAGTAAAACCATCACTGACAATATACAGTAGAAATATAACTTTTTATTGAAATTGTGACAACAGGCAAGCAGGTCTCAAAATATATTTACACATGACACTGATTTCAATAACGATAATAATAAAAAAAAAAAGCAAAAAATACGTACATACAAAAAGAAAATACAAATTAGAGACCATTTTATTCGTTTTTCTCCATTCCCTTTTTGCACGGTATAAATCTGAGTCAGGTGCAAATGTACTTTGCGACTACGGTAGAAAAGTGTTGACGGCTCATTTCCGCCCTCTGAGCACACAATAGCTTTTTGTGCATCAGCATTTTTAATCCTCCTTGCGACTTTACGGTTGTGTCATGAATTGTGAATGCTGAACGATGCTGAAATATATTCTATATTTGGGAAACAAAATACCTTACAGCTTTTCTATTCAGTGGAATTACTTCAGTCAGCGTATGTTTTTCCATGACAAGAAACGTGACCTTATTTATCCCCTGATTATATAAGAGTATACATGTATTGTAATATGATTCATAATCTGATTGCAGGCAGTGATCTGGTCAGTAAGATCAGGTTTTATGGTATAGGTGTAGTACATATGGGCTATAGAGAGTTGAATTTCCTATAGAAAGTAAAATCACTGGATGTGAAAGAAATGTGGAACTTTTTCACCAACAGGAATGTTGGTATGCACTGAGGTCCTGATTAGTTTAAAACAAATCAAAAATTTGTCCATTAAATTTACTAATGAAGTTCAATTACATCATACACAGCACTCACTATCTCACAAATGTTGCATCATATTCAATTCTTCTGCGACCTCATTTTAAAAATTTGCTGTAGTTTTTTTGATACAAGCCCAACTCCAGTTTTGGTTTCCTCCCTTTGAGTTTCAAACTAATGTCAAACTGGGAAAATTCCTGACCATACAGTAATCCCCAGCTTTACCGCGGTTGGAATCTGGCACCCCCGGTTTATCACGGACTCGCATTCGCCACATAACTAATTTGTTTAGCTGATTTTCCCGGGCTCTCGCGTACAGCACGATAGACCCAAAAACTTATAGGGAATTGTTTTTATGGAGTTGAAAAAAATGAAATGTATTAATAAAAACAGAATTATTAATTACAAAATGAATTAAAATGTTAATACAGTACAGTACCGTATACATAAAATAGCCCTTTTGGGGTGGTGTCCGGTTTTTGGAACGTAACCACCGCGATAAACGGGGGATTACTGTATTTGTATTAGACATCATGTACAATTAGTGTTGCAAAGGGGTGGAAAATGTCTGGTAAATTTTCAGAAACATTCTGTGGGAACTTTATCTGGGGAATTTGGGAAATATTCCAAGTTGGAAACTTAAGAGCAATTCATGGGAATTTATAGGAATTCATTTAAAATTTGCGGAAAAATATATAAACTGTATTATATTCAAACATATATATGTTATAGGCTAACCTGCAATTTTGTAAATTCCCAGTTTATACCCATATATTTCCGTTAATTCCCATGGAAAGTTTTCCATGTCTTGAAAATTCCTGGAATTTTGCAACCCTATGTACACTATTGTTTTTAGGATGTCAGCTATAAGATAGTGATCAAATGCACATTAAGTTTATCCATTTGCACGAGCAAATATATAATATCTCCTGTGGAAACTTTTTTCTTTCCAAAACATTAAGATACTAAAGACAGGGCTACATGTACTGTAAGTGTTGGGAGGAAGACATAGTGCCAAACACATAGTGCCAAACATACTGAAACCTCAAAAGACAAACATGAATGGTTTTACAGTAGTTGAGAGGAACCTCGGTTTGACCTGAAAGAAGACCACGGTTAATTCAGTGCAGATTGTGGTAATTCAGAACAGACACCATGGAAGACTTGTGTGCATGACATTAAAGTGGAAGCTATAAAATGATATCAGTAGAAGTGTCTTGGGTATTTGTATTCTCACCAAGAGTTGAGTGCTGTTAAATACACCATCAGAAGCAGATCTTATTTCACAAACTGAAAGCTTTAATAGATTGTCATCGACAAAGTCCAAACCAAATCCATTTTCATTTGAATTCCCATTCCATCAACTCTCTAGAAAATCCTTGTTAAACCCAAACAGCTGTGTTGTAATCAAGCAAAGGATGGTCCTTTTCCACTGCATCTGTAGGCCTCCTATCTAGGTAAAGTCCTAATAACTGTCCCTTCTCCTCTGCTGGCTGAGGACATGGTCTACTCTTTGCTTGCTGTCCACCCCTTGCCCAAAACTGCAAGTAGATCCCACCCTTGGCCTTGGAGATTTTCTTAGGTCTCTTGAAAAGCTCTGTTTCAGAGTCATGTCCTGGTGGCATCCAGCCAGGTTTTTCTTTCAGCAGTTTGTCCCGGTCAGGTCGCACACTCCGTAGAAACTTTTTGAAGATATTGCTGGTCAGTGAGAACCTCTTGCAGAGTTCTTGTGATTGGCTGAGGTAGGGTGGATCCGCTGGGGAGTCTGGTCTGTTTATATCTGTCGCCCCTTCAACGCAGTCTTTGTCCACCTCAGGCAGGTCGAGCCAGTTGCCGACCAGATCAGCAAGGACATTGTCTCCGAGTACCAGAGGTTGACGATTGCGGCTGCGACTCATGAGAGATGAGGTCCAATCACTGGAATCGTCCATGCTGTCCTCGGTGTAGTCACTGTCTAATGATGGGCCCTCTCGAGACAAGCTATAAAGAATCCCAGACAGGTCTACCGGTGTTAGTCGGGAAGACTGTGGGTGTATGTTTTGGTGGTCCGTTGGTGTTTGGCACAATTTTGGGCCACAATATTCCACTTGTGGGGCAGTGTATCCTGAGATATTTCTAGGCAAAGGCATACCTTCACTCTCTAAGCTGGATGTGGAGGGTGAGGTCCCAACACTACTGTGATGCAGGTGATGGAATTGAACTTGGCCAGAGAGTTCAGATAACTTCTGTGGCTGGTCTTGAGGCTCAAAGCTACATTTAATGGATTTACCCGGTGGTGGTGCCACAGCATTCTTTTTTCCCGAGATCTCTAGCTGCTCAAGTGCCGTTTGTACTTGAAGAAGTTTGAGTTCTTGGAGAGCTCCCATCATGGAGTTCATCTGAGCGTGAAGACCATCACCAGCCTCTTTCATAGAAAGCTGCAAAGGGCAGAGGCAAGGGAATACAAGGAATTAGTTAACATGGCATGCACTGATGTAAGATGTTTATCTGGTAAGCACCAAATCCTTTTATACAATGATATATAATATTTTTAAATTGCTTTTTTCTGTGATAGTTAAGTATCTAAGAACTCACATCCAAATATGTGAGTTCTTAGATACTTAACTATCCCAGAAAAAAGAACCTTCATTCACCGAGAGAGACAAACCGAGGAACTGTTTAAGGTTCTTTATTTCACATAATGGGGTTCTTTGTCCTGTTATTCTGGAGAATCCCATAAAATTCTATTTATAAAAAATCTAACCATACAAACGAACTAAGTAGAATTAAAAAAGAAACTAGTTATAAAGAACTAATAAATGCATTATAAAAAAATCATTATAGAAATTCATTATAAAGAATTCACAAGAAAACTTGCGAAGCCCTTCATTGATGTGATAACTTTATCAACCTTTATAAAAAAATTTTTAAAAAAGCTACAAAATAAATATTGGTTTCTGAGGTAAAAACCACATAAAGAAAGATCACACAGCACATAAATAACAATAGTCAGTTTATTGTCTGCTCCAGCAAATCCATATCATTGTAACCCATCCCACATCCTGGTACTCAACAACCGCTTCAAGCTAGTTCAAATACCATCCGTCTCGACGATGATATCATTCCTAAGCAACACATTTTGTCTGCGTATTTCCTTTCAGCTTATCTCATCATGCAGCATTATACCTCAATTATCTTCCTTGATGACATTTCACATGTAATCCAAACACAAAAGGGGAATATCGACTTACCTCATCTTTCACTTAGGGGAGTTCCTCCCTTCTGAGAGGGTCTAGTCCTCTCACTTTTCAGAGGCCAAATTTGCTAGCCCTGTATATACTGTAGCTTTCTGCCAATTGGAGACCCTGTTCTGCTCTGGTGCCCAATAGGACACGTCTAGACATTAATCCCAAACAGAAGGGCACATTCACTGAAGCATAATCGATTGACAGAAACTGGTGAGAGTGTCAGTGTGGGGGGATGCAATATGCCGTAATAGTGTTTTACCCACTAGATAGATAGATAGATAGATAGATAGATAGATAGATAGATAGATAGATAGATAGATAGATAGATAGATAGATATAAAGATAGATTATTGTCATAAATGTGAAAATGTGCATGAGCTGTTGAGTAAGTACACTAAGACTATATATATATATATATATATATATATATATATATATATATATATATATATATATATATAGTATAGTACTATATAAACATACAGCCATTATTGTCTAAATATATGCCAACAAAAGTGAGTACACCCCAACTGATAACAGCTACACATCTTTAACCATGCGAAGAAACGTCCTATTCATCAAGTCCATGTTTTGGTCTGCTTGACAGGACCATACCAGGACCTAATTTCTCTATCTTGTATGAGAGCAGGTAAAATTTGGTGCTTTGAATACAATTCTCTCATACTGACCACTGGATGTTCAACATGGCACCTCATAGTAAAGTCTCTCTGAGGATTAGAATTGTTGCGCTCCACAAAGATGTCCTCGGCTATAAGAAAATTGGTAACACCCTAAAACTGAGTAACAGTGCAGTGGTCAGGGTCATACAGAGGTTTTCCAGTACGGGTTCCACTCAGGACAGACCTCGCAAAGGTCCATCAAAGAGATTGATTGAATAATAATAGTATGTCAGAATGTACAGAATGGAGCTAAACTGCATGGGCAATCTACTGGAACAATATCTACTGGATCCATCCAGCACCTTGTAGACCTGTCGAATGTTTTCTGGACCTGTTATAAAGATTACTATATGAATATACAGTACCAATGATAAAATGTTCTGGAAACAATAAAAGAAACAATGAGCAGCATTACTGATCCTAATGATAATGGGGGAAAATCCATGTTTGAAACCTTGAACAATGCATAAGCAGGCAATTGTTGGTTGGTGAGTTCCATGGCAAACACAGCCACACAATTATACCCACCAGTTCTCCATCTGTGTATACCCCACATATGGCTGACTTCATTTGATTCCATAATCCTGTAGACATCACCACACAAACTGTCACGCTCTAAGCTTACAGATGCTTTCCGGCTTTCAGAATGATTGCTCTTGAATAATTCAGTGTCATGTTTGCATGCTACAACGTGGTAACCATGTGCATTTTCTGGACACAGCTCTAATTTGAACAGCTGCTCATGCAGGGTGTTTCGTTTGAAAGATGGCATTTCATTGGAAGATTTGACCATAGGGCTGGGAAGTATAGAAATGAATCAAAATTGTGATAAATGATGATGAAATATGGATATTCGATATCCATCATCCACCGTTTCCTAACAGTATTACGAATTTAATGGATTTTCATGCAAAAGGTTTGTTTATTAATCATTTTTTTTAAGTAATAAACGAGTTTGTACTGTTCAGATATTAAAATATGGATTAAAAAAATCAAATTTTTGTCAAAACATGCACAATCATAGAATTGTTATTGACTTTTGGTATCATTAGCCTTCCATATTGAAGAGCATCATTTAAACAGGCATGCCTTGTTAGCTCCGATTTCACCAGGGCCCTCGAATCACTCACGTTTTTTCTGCTTAAATCCTGCATCTCCTTGAACTATCCGAGGGCCTTGGCATTTTCCTGCATCAGCTCGGTGTTTTATTCGCCTGTTGCACTCACGTCCCCTGGTAATGTGCTGGAAATGAGGAACAATGCTCTGTCTGCTAATAGCCTCCTCGCTTGAATTGGAAAGGGCAGTTTGACGAGCTCTGTTAATAAACATGTAAATGTCAGGGGCAAATAGGTTTCAAACACATGAAAGACATTGGCTGTAAGCTTCCAGGGCTATTCATCGACAGCATTGTTTTATTTATTTTTTTATTTTTTACAGTAGAAGCACTTGCAGCGTTTAAATGATTATATTCTGAGGGATAAAACGTGCTGTAATAGAAAACAGAATCGTGGTCTGAGGAAGCGTAGGAACTTTTCAGATCCCAAAGATATATCACCTTATTATTGTTTTTATTACAAAATTATGCATAGCTTTGGCTAGGTTTAAGTTACATTTAATGCTGTGAATTGTTCAAATGGTTCCTGTTCTAAACCCTTGTAGAAGGAATCTACAATTCATTCGTGCCAATCATGTTAATTTGATACACTTCCATTGGGGCTGCTACTAACAAGTACATTCACTGCACATGCTAATTCATAAATGCTTTATTCAATCTAATAACACTGCATAAGTTACCATATAAATTCATCACCCACATAATCTGTGTTTTTTGTTACTGCTGAATCAGTTTTTTTACTTGAATATTTATATAGCACCCAACATGCAGGATGTTATTAAGTATATAAATATGAATAAATATAAGTAAATCAAAAAGCTAACAAATTGTCAAATTTAGCTAAATATCAGTAAAATAAAAATATATATTTTATTTAATTAAATTGGTTAAAGGAACAGTAATGGTATAGAAAGTTATTAATATTCGGCTGCAATAGTATTTAATTATATTCTATAGTTACATATATATAAAAAACACTGTATAAACAAAAGTTTGCAGACACCGGAGCACAAGATTGGTAGATAATTTTGATACCCCATTAGCTATTATAACAACCTCTGCTCTCCTGAGAAGATGTTCCTCCAGATTTTGGAGTGTGATTTGTGCTCATTCATCTACAAAGGCATGTAGGCGAGGTAAAGAGACCTGGGGTGCAGTCAGCGTTCCAATTCATCAAAATGGTGTTCATTAGGGTTGAGGTCAGAGCTCTACTGCAGGCATGTGAAAATCTTTCATGTAAAACATATCTTCATGGAGCTGGCACTGTGTGCATTGTCATGCTGGAACAGGTTTGGGAAAACACATAAAGGGAGATTTTAATGAACCGCATCCAATGACATAATATACAATCATAAACCTCCAGCTGTTCCAGTACTTTTGCCCATATAGTTTATGTTTGCTATGGGTCAATACTGAAGATTTATACAGCGTGTATACATCATTGTGAATTGAGTGAATCAGTGCATCATGTGTGCTGTAATGAATGCTTGTTCGGTTTAAAGAAGGAGCAATAAAGTGTGTGTGTGTGTGTGTGTGTGTGTGTGTGTATGTGGCACAAGGCATGTATTTAAACACGGATGCATATGTGTGCGCCAGGAATCAAGACCGTATTTCAACAGAGCCATGAAACGGCACATCTGAACATGGCCAGTCACACCACAGGCTAATGAGGCCAATTACAGGAGATCATGTGGGCACACATGGTTATTTTATGCCTTGAGAGTTAATAGGGCTTTTCAGGGAGGGGGTGGAAATGAAGTGCACTTTCTTTGACATTATTCCTCATTGAAAATAAATAGCAAAGGTCAGAAGTGCAAATAGGATCCAGCGAGCATCTTATAGAAACAAGACCAGGCTAAAACTTTTTTAAAAGCATTAGATCGGCACTGTGATGAAATGCTCTGCAGAATCAAAAGACAAAAATCTATTTGCATGCGTTTCCATGTGATAAGCAGGAGCGATTTCCTTTTGACCCATTTAGCAGCGAAACGGAGCACCAAAGTGGTTAGAGCCGAATTGCAAAATAATCGTGTCTGGTTTGCATACCAGAGGCAGACACTTTATATAACATACGCTGCCACTGATAATAGCTGGAGCGTATGAGATTTACTCGGCGTGATAACCGAAGTCACGAGGAAGGAAAGGAAGCCACGGGGATTAGCAAAAGCACTCAAGTTTTTTTAAATTCATTTTTTCTGTAACGAGGACGATATCTCGGTTATCACGCCGAGTAAATCTCATACGCTCCAGCTGTTATCAGTGCCAGCGTATATTATAGAAAGTGTTCGTCTCTATCTTAATATGTCCTCCTACGACGTTCCTAATTATCGGCTCGGCGGTGGGACGCAAATCTCTCAGACTTGCATGAAAAAACCTAAACGATTATGGCAATTTCAGCGCTCCAGCTGCTTGTTTTTACTCTCCGCAGGGGAAGTAATCTGCTTTAATCCATGCAGGCGAAATTAACCTGGGTGTGTATGTTCATATTCCCCTGTGCATGTCCAGAGCTGGCCGTTTGAGGTTATCAGCAGCATCGCTCCAGCACAATAAACACGTAAGCGCAGTCGCAGCTGTCGCCCGAAATCCGAGCCAATTTTAGCCGGCAGGAAGGAAGGGCTTTGTGAAGAACAGGAGCGATGGAGAAACAGACAGAATGAACGTGGCTTATTCTTACAAACGTTTTTCTGAGCCAAAGGCCTCTCTATTTCTTTTTCCAAGTAAAAACATGTCGAGACTAGACTTCGAGACAAAAAGGAGCTAAAACGCTCAAGACGCTATTTAGGTAGATTATGAAAAGAAATTAATAAAGAAACTGGTGGTGAAAAAAACCACCCATGAAAAATCCCATCTCATCTCGTAAGGCCTCTTGGTTCTCAGTTTTGATGCTAAACTAAAGGATAATAAAGACCTACTTTAAGTTAGCACTTTAAGTGAGTCAGATTTCTGACTATTTTCTCTCCCAACAGACGTCTAGATTGATTCTATTCTTATCTCTTTCTCTACCCATCCCTAAGCATCCAGAGGTTTTGCCAGCCCCAGTCACGTCCCACCTTATGAAAATTGTGGACCTTGAAAGAAGTAGATGCAGACCCCACAAACATCCCGAACCATCTAGAGACGTACCAGCGCCAACTGGATCCCACCTTATTTGGAGTTTGGACATTGGACCTCCTTGAGTGTTTAAAGGCTCTGGCATGGAGAAGCTGGTGTTGGATCTGTGATGATCGCAAATGTTGAGCTATTTTATTGTAGCTCCTAGTTTTATAACCACAAATGACTGTAAAAGACTGTAGAAAGAACATTACTCATAATCTTGCACTCCAGTGCTCATGTTAGTTCTCACTCTCCAGTGTTCTGTATTGTTTAAAGATTTATGATCACACTCTTGATGTCACCCAAATGAGGATGGGTTTCCCTTTTGAGTCTGGTTCCTCTCAAGGTTTCTTCCTCATAACATCTAAGGGAGTTTTTCCTTGCCACAGTCGCCACGGCTGCTCATCAGGGATAAATACAGTATTAAAAAAGGGATAAAATACAGTATTATTGCACACACTGGAATAACACTTATTTTTGAATATTTGAATATTCAAATATTTTGAATGAATGAATTTGAATAATTAGGTCTGGAAACTGAATTTTTTCAGCACAAAAAAAGGGCTTCTCAAGATTTTTAGTTCAGGTCTAATGAAACAGTATGTTATTGTTTGGAATCCCAGTGGTCAGACACAATGACGACTGGTAAGGAATATCGGAATAAAATGCAAATGGGATGCAATATTATGGATCCTGATATGTGGTATTTTTTCTATAAGCATTCGCATGAACTTTGTGAAAGCCAAGAAGAAGGAATCATAAAAAATCCTGCCAAATAGCGATACAAAGCGACAAACACATCAACTTTTATTATCAGAACTATAGTTAGTGCTGTCGGAAATACCCCAAAGCTCTGCCGGGGTTAAAGACCTCTGACCTTCCTGCCACACACAGACTGACCCCATGTGACCTCTGATCATGTTCACACTTGTGTCTGACAGGAGGAATTCAATTATTGCAGTCATTAAGGTTCAAGCTCTAAGAGCAGGTGATGAACTTAAAAGGATTTACGCACCCAAGCACTTATGCAGCATTTATGAGCAAACGAGAACCGGATGTTTCTGACAGTCGAATCGGACCTCAGACTCGTAATTCCCGACTTGAATATTCTCTAAAAAGTGGTGAGTTTTCTCTTTTATCTAAGGAATTCATTTCAACATGATAGAACTGTAAATATGACAAATTTGCTCTATAACAGAAAAGTTGGCACATTTTTATTACCCAGTGCTTTTACTTGCAATTCATTGCTAATACACTACAAGGTGATGTCATGTCATGTCATGTTATGTCAGACTGTGGCAGATTTGCCCATTTTCTTTGCCATTTTTCAGAATTTCACATTTGCTCTTTGTTCTAACTTGTCCGAGATGAAATCGCAGATGTGGTGACACACATGGTCAGTATTGCACCAGTTACCACCATTAATCTCGAAACTTTTTGATACCACCTTGTATGTCGTTTTTTTCAGTTTTACACTCATGCAAGCGGTAATAGGTTGTTTCACACATTCTCCACTTAATGTACAAAATCGAATTAGAAATAGATAAAACGCATGATGTCATTCTTTAGTTAATAAAGGAAAGACTCTTTGGCAAAAAGAACGATTTTCCTGGCCGTAATTGGAATATAATCAGTTTTCGGCTTGGTAACCCAAACCGCCCTGCCATCGCTGAATATGTTTCAGAAACAAAAACAGAAAACACTCATCTTAGGAAGTACGCTTCCCTTCAAGTGGTGATACTTCGCCAAAATGGCAAACGGACACACAAACATGACCATGTGGCATCTCTGGCAAATAAACAGCTCCGGTGCCAGACTCTTCTCCTCAGGAAGCCCGGGAACACGACTGTGCTCCTTTCTAAATGCATCTGCGTCTCCAAGCTGCAGCTCTACATGCCCCCATACCATGTTAGCAAACCAAGATATGGCAAGCCTGATCCAGCCTGGCACACGCCTGGCACCCCTGATCTCACTGCCAGCTGGTAGACACAAGAGTAAATTTGGTGGAGTCTCTCCAAAAACGACCTGGTGTGGTGCCATACCCAGGAGTATGGAGGAACATCTCAAACTGCATTAAGATTACAGGAGTCTAGTTTCAGTCAATTCTGTTAATTGGAGCTGAAGACGTCAAGGGGAAGTAGAACATTAAAAGAAAAAAACGTATGCAATTTTATCTTTAACAAACAAACAAACAAACAAACAAACAAACAAAGCATGCGCGTTACGCGTTAAATCAATAACAAAACAACAACAAAAAACAATTATGCAATAGAATCTTAAAGAATGCACGCAAACAATGAGCGATTATAAGTTAATAAAAAGTTAAGAATAAAAAAATTGCACCATGCATCCTGTTGCACGCCGGATGAAGGGCATAGACGTGCATAGACGTGCATAAACGTGCACAGCGCGAGCGAACGGCATCCCCCGACAAACACTTCTTCACGTACTGTTACGCTTTATGAATTTGCTATTGCACCAACGAGCAAATAAATTATTAAACCGAATAACCCTGGTCGGATCAAGCAATTTATTCCTCTAGAAACCGTGAATATGCATGTCATCATATTTATATCACATCCTTTCCTATATGCGTACATACCAGTTCTTGTCTCAGTCTCTTCAAACATGTATCCATTCTTATGAAGTCCGACGTGATACAAAATGCTCCATTACATCAGCACAAAAAAAGGCTGATTAATAGCAGTTTTAATGTCCTGAGCAGAGAAAACCTTCAGAAATCAATTGTCGGGAATAAAAAAAAAAAACGCATGGGAAGCCCGAATCATGCTCAGGAACGCGCGCGCCTGCAGCTACGCTCTCCCTCTCTCTGTGCACGCGCGCTTGTGTGTGTGTGTGCACGTGTGTGCGTGTATCCCTGTCTAAAAAAGTTATATAAAGCTTGCAAGGTTCAGGACAGAGTAACAGTTGCTGCCCCCTCTTTTTCTTCATCCACTCTGAAGTGGCAGCTGCCCTGCTTCAGTGCCTAACACACACACACACACACACACACACACACACACACACACACACACTTTCTTAATAGGAACCCTAATTCTACACGTTGTATTCATGTGGCAGCTTATAGGTGGTGAACCCACGGCCTTCTGATCAAAAGTCCAACATCACCCTTCACTCAAATGTGTACTTACAGCTTATAAGCAGTGTTATAGTGCACGTGTGACAGTGCCAGTAGCATGTGATGTGATGGAGAAAAAGTAAGCATGCAAACAGATTCATTTTGCATCCCAGATTGATGGATTTGATGCACAATGCTTTTAAAAGTTTACGATGTAGTGCATCGATATAAAAGTGACCAATATTTGATATGTAGATTGATTTCTCTTCACTAAACTATTTCTCGATCCCGTATACCACTGCTGGTATAGATTAACATGGCAGAGGTAGAGCTGCATCGTCCTAGAGACAGAACAGGTAAGAACATCAACATTTTATTCCATCATGTTTTTTCTTCTCTTTTTTTTTTTTTTGCACTACAAAGGCGTGTTTGTGAAATTGCCATGTGTTAGAAGTCGAAAGGCACTTAAGTAAATGATGAATATTTTCAGAAAGTCATCTTTCTCTAGTATATAAAGGTACTTAATGTACTTTTCCATCCTTGATGTTTTTTTCTACCTTGAGTGTTCTTTAATAGTGCACCAGTGTTCCTGATGGTCTAAAGGTGTACTTATTTTTAAAGGTGCAATAAATCTGTTACTGCACATCATGTTCTTTAAACCCTTAAAATACTCTTAAAGCTCCTCATGGGACAATGCATGCCGGATGTCTGTAGGTAGCATCGTTTTTGGAATGTAAACCATCCACTGTTCCTTTAACTGACCCGATTCTATCAAAACGAGCGCTGGAATCATCTTAATCTCCAGCTGTGCCACATGTTCACGTCCTGGCAGTCTGGGGCGCACCAAAGGCAAAGAGCACAGACGGGTTATATGAATAAATCATTTAAAAAGCTTTTTCAGCATTTGTAGATGGAGGAAGTGGAAGAGCAGGATCTTATTTCAGCTGCATATTAAGTCTTGGCTTCTACACGCCCTCATGTCATGTAAGAAACGTTCCTAAGTCCTAATTGAAGAAGCAATGGGGAGAAAAGAAATGAGGACTTGGCTGCTATTGCACAATGCTCCTGGGTCACAGGTTAATGTAGAGGCCCTGTGTATATGTGACACGACTTCATCCTGTCCTACACCTGCATGGGATCTACTTCCTCACGCTGTCCCTGTAGAAAAAGAAGGAAGGAAGAAAGTTAAGCTTTTCTCCTTTTCTACAATGGCAAAATTTCATGTTTTGAATTTTTATTTTATTTTTTTAGCATTTGTTTTTTCTTACTCAGGAAAGAAAGAAAGAAAGAAAGAAAGAAAGAAAGAAAGAAAGAAAGAAAGAAAGAA
>JAAIIK010000109.1:1339211-1398844 GCA_014706435.1 Silurus glanis
ATAGATAGATAGATAGATAGATAGATAGATAGATAGATAGATAGATAGATAGATAGATAGATAGATAGATCACAAGAAAGAATGATTGAATCTCACAAACAATATCAGATAAACGTAATATACCCATGTTTGCCTACACACATACTATACACACAATTGGTCAAAATTATTGGGACACCTGCTTGTTCTAGCTACATGTGGTTTCTTCCCCAGACTGTTAGCACAACGTTGGAGGCACACAAATGTACAGGAGGTCTTGGGTTGGCCATCTCCATAAGCTTGCTGTAAAATCTAGGGGAACAACTTCCCAGAGCGGAGGCTTTTATAATATTTTTATATACACTTTCATTTACATTTACATTACAGTATAAAGTTAAATATACTTTATCGGAGTATTTATTTGTTTGTTTTTGGCTTAGAGAATAAGTGAGTGTGAATAAAGAAAGGGTTTTCTCTCTCTCTCTCTCTCTCTCTCTCTCTCTCTCTCTCTCTGTGTGTCTTTAACTATAGAAAACTCTCTCCTGAAAATCTTCTGATGTGCAGGTGAATGGAACCCTGTCCTTATTCTCTGCCAATATTCACATAGAGTTCATTTAGGGCTGTTTAGGTTCTCAATCCGTTTTCAGGAATGTGGACTTGTCTCACACCTACTGCTCTTTGTAATTATAGTTTCTAGTATAATTATTGTATAATAGTATTTGAGGAAATGTACTTCGTTGCTGTACTTAAGTAAAATATTTGCCTACTTTTTAGTTTTACTAAATAACGATATAAGCAACTTTGACTCTCAACTTAACTACATTTATGATTCAATAGATGTACTTTTTCTCCACTATATTTCATTTGACACTGAACATTACCAATTACATTTTGCACGTCACCTTAATCTGCCATGGTTCATTTATTCTGCAGAAGAAGTGACATCAACATCACCATTTTATTTGTCCATTGAATAGTTCTTTTACTATGTTAATTGAAGATCCTTTTTTGTTTCATTCTGGCATGTTGAAGAGGCTGTTGTGTTGATTTAATGCGTCTCGAGCCTACGTTAAAAACGAGTTAAATACTTTAGTACTGTTCAAATCAGATACTCGAAATCTTTTACTCAAATCATATTGGAATGGGTCACGATTAATATTTGATGAATTGAGTTTTGCAATAATGCAATAATCTATATGTTTACTTGAGTATAATTTTCATCTCTTTACAGCTCTGTATGTTTTGTTTCGGGTCATGTGTCTTCACATGTGCAAAGTACGACAACGTAATTCTGTCTTCTAGAAAAAAGGCTATTCATTAATCTGTTATGTCAAATTATTTAATTCTTTTTATTTTTATCTTGACTTGGACTTGACCTATTTAAAACTCACTCCTGGTCTACCAGCGTGTCCTGGTATGGAATTTGTTTTGGCCTTGATTACAGCATTACGTGTTACAGTCATGGCAGAACAAAGTGCTTGTAATGGCCTGACAAAATAATTCATTCTTGGCTTCTTTTATACAGGATGACTTTCCAAAAAAGCATTGTTACTGCAGTAGTATATATTGTTCCTATAGTTTTTTTTTTACAGCATATATAAGACAATGTGGACGGAAAAACAAAAAAAAAAACATTTATACCAGCCGAACCCTGCCACTCATACATCTATCACCGTTATTACTCTCTAATGTAGAAAGAAAAGGTTCTATTTGATGCATGTCTCGAAAATACTCCACGCTCTCGAAGCTCTATTACAAAACAGCAGCGAGACGCAAACGCCCGGGAACCGGAATGAAAAAAAGAAAAGAACGAGGCGATTTAAAATTGATGAGAATGTGGGAGAGGCCTGGAGAAGTGGCAGAGATAAGCTTCAAGTACTTTCCTGGCATTCAAGGTGAGAGTCGCGTCTTCAAACCGTGTGTCACACACTCTGGCAGCTGCTCACACACACACACACACACACACACACACGCACACACACACACACACACACACACAAATTCCCCCGAGACGTGTGAAGAGCTTCAGTCCCGGGGGGATAACAACGTGCGTTAGGGGAGATGTTGGGAAAAGAATTTATTTCCGAACGATGCAGAGTTACAACATGTCTCCAGGTATACACGCGTATACGCTTTGATCTAAAAATGAGGAAAAAAACGAATAGTATTGAATTGTGGATGGAAAGAAATTGTCATTTGCGTCCACCCAAAACATGACAATAAGATTAAATGTGGTGCACTTGTTTCTAATATTGCAGTAGCTATAAAATTGAAATGTACAATTGATCTTACCTCCAAAAACAATTATTAAAAATGTATGCAGGCTATTATTCACACTCTGGGTCAAACCGTGTACTGGCTCAAGGTCATACACATGACTGATTTATCCAAAACACTGAATTATGCAACTGAGAAATCTTTTCTCCAGATGTAATAAATCCTGAGTCATGAAATCATTTTTATTAGATTATTCGATCTTGCAAATTTGCAACACTTGCAAATTTGTAGCTGTTGTATGCGACAAACGTTAGTGCAGTGTTACAGATGATTTTGTACATACTTTATATATAGTTTAATATATAATTTATGTATAGTTTGTGTATGGCATTGGGTTACAAACAACATAAACAGTTTTGCATTTAATGGTTGTTAAGAAATGTATTTTATGCCAGCATTTTTTAGCAGCATTAGTAAGTAGCAGTATTCTAACAATACTTAACACTAACGACGTACAGGCTTAGGAATTTTCAGAGATACGACGGTCACGCAAAATAAAAAATAAAATAAAAAAGAACATCAAAATGTATCCAAGAAAACGTTCAAAATCTGCAGGCCGTCAGTAGATTTGCCGCTGCAACCAGTGGGGGATGAAGGGGTGTCTGGTAGGCATGGGTTGGTGGACCCACAAATCTCTGTCGCTAGCGTGTCTTCCTCTAGTTAAGACGTGTTCTCGTGCGTTCTGAATTTTACTGTTCGCTACTATATTACCATGGCTGAAAAATGCAAAAGTAGCACTTCTCCTGCTGGTGGAGAAAATTTCTCTCGAGGAGAAATTGCATATCGTACGTAAAAGAGATGCTAATCCAGCCATTAGTGTTGCACAAGCTAGTGCACTCTTAGTGCAGGTCCCAAGGCCGTATAAATGTGGAGGGTTGCATTAGGAAGGGCATCCAAAATTGACCACATCCTTGACTATTGTCTTATTCAAACTACATCAGCTGCCAGTTAAATATTGCATTGATTGGAAAGTACTACTACAGATGTATGAAGCACTGAATGGTCTCGCGCATGGACTTTTTCTTTGCCACGGTCGCCACTGGGCACTGGGCACTCACTCACAAAGGATAAACTTATAGTTAGTAAAATTATAAATGTAAATCTTATGACCTATTTATTTCTGGAAAGCTGCTTCGGGACAATGTCAGTATTTAATGCGCTCTACAAATAAAACCGAATTGAACTGAATTTGAAGAAAAATCACCTCAGTGAGTGCAGTGTTTAATGTTTATTGACTCTGGACTGTAAGATATTTGAGTTTTTAGGTGTAAGTAATGATAGTCACTGAGATTTGATAAGTAAATTAAGATACGGAAAGTTTGAGAATATTTAGTCTAAAAAAAACCAGAATTTTTAGATACTCTCAGTATGATTTACATAAATGAAATATAATAAATGATCCCTGATAGACACCTCATTTAGGGCCATGCCACTCAATGTAATGGACTAAAACAAAGCAATTCATCCTTGGCTTGCTTGAAACAGTATAGGTTTCCGAAAAGCATTGTTACTGCAGTAGTTCCTATGGTTCCTAGAGTTTTTAACAGCTGATATCAGACAATGTGGATGGGAAAACAAATGAACCATCTGGTTTTTTTTTTCTTTTTTAAGAGAGCCTGACTAGTGCATTTCTACCAGCCGACCCTGTCGCTCGTACTGTACATATATCACCGTTATTACGCTCTAATGTACATTTAATTTTAAGATGTACGAATTTTTCGATTCTCTGAGCTGTGAGTAATGTATACTGACTGTTCATTGTGAATACTTACATGCACACGTATAAATAGATAGACAGACAGACAGACAGACAGACAGACAGACAGACAGACAGATAGATAGATAATCAGAGTTGAGTAATTTGAACTTTTAATTTACTGCGAATAATTGATGTATTCCAAGCTGAGTGAATTTTGTTGCTCCAAGCTGGTAGTAATGTTAGTCTGTGAATTGTCAGCTTTTTTTTTTTTACTCAAAACTGTGAGTAATTTCAGTTGTTTTAAGCTTCCAGTAATGTTCGTCATGAGAATTTTGAGTTGTGAGTCATTTTTTATTTAATTGAAACTGTGGAAATGCTCGGAGTATGCACTGTGATTCATTTGTTATGTAAATCGAGCTACGTCTGTAAAGTTACTTGGAGCTGTGAGGAAATGTTCATCTCTGTGAGTATTTTTTGGTTTACTATACTGTAAGTTATGAGTAATTTCAGTTCCCTTTCAGGAACTCGAGTAGCGTGTCGTTGCCTCAGGGAATTGGAGTTACATACGTAACCTAGAGACGTTTATTCTGATCTGTGAGTACAGTATATTTAATTAGTCTGAGCTGTAAATTCTTTGTAATATACATGCAAGTAATTTTAGTTACTTTAAGAAGTTTCTGATAGTTTTTTTTTTTTTTTTAGAAACGAGTCACTGCTGCGTTGCTAATGATTTTATTTAAAAAAATAAATAAATACAAGACATTACCTCATTAAATTCATAGGAATGTCTCAAGAGATCAGGCCCATAATCATACAGAGGATATGAAGCTGGCAAATCTTGAAATGGACTATTTTTACTCAGGCAAAAGTAAAAAATTATTTGTCATCCTAGCTAAAGAAAAATCTCCTCGTTCAGAGTAGAGGTCGAACAGAGGTCGAGATTTGTCCTAGTGAGCTAAGATTTGACAAAATGACTGCATTCGGATGCAGAGCGCGTACCTTTCAGCGAAACGTTCAGGCGGCTTAAATGATGATAAGTCGGTTTAGTGATACAATTAAGATAGAAAATGATATAAGCGCTGTCGCAAGAGCTTCCAGTTATAGCCACACAGCCGATATGACGGCATCAGAAAACAATCAGGACGGAGAAATCTATCATATCGGCGCAGTCATTCCCCTGCCATTTATCAGGAAGTAATAAACAAACATGGCACCTTCAAGCATATTTCCAGGGTTCATCTGAGTAATTGATGGAACCATCATTGAATTAAAAGTCACGAGAATATGAATCATGAGAAATATTATAATAATGTGGTAAGCATAAAGTACTGAACCTTGGAAGGGAAATGATGCAGTAAATATGCACATTAAAGCAGAACAGGCTTCAGATGTAAACATTGACATGGCTCATCTTTACTGTATGACAAAGATACAATATTGTGAAATACACCAGCGGGGGGGGGGGGGGGGGGGAAGACACCTCTGCTGTCTCTGCTGGCCTAAACTCAGTGATCAGAATCACTGACACTGGACATCGTGAGGAAAGGAGGACCAATTCAAATCAGTTTTTAAGCTTTCTCATAAACCATTTATACTTTTGTGTTTTCTGTGCTGTAGAATTTGCACAAAAACACACCATTAGTCTTATTTTAAATACCGTCATTTCCGGACTATTAAATGCACCCGAATATAAGCCGCACCCACTGAATTTGACAAAGATTTTTATTTTGAACATAAATACGCCGCACCTGTCTATAAGCCGCAGGTGTCTACACTGAAACTAATGAACTTTACACAGGCTTTAACGAAAGACAGTGTCTGTAACACGGCTTGTATCTAAACAGTAGCCTACCAAGAAAGTCATTGTTCACTGTCTTCCTCCTTCCTTTCACAACTATTTCTCTCGGGAGTTTTTCTTTTGGTGTCGTCGTGCGTTTAAAAATCACCATCGGTGAATCTTTTCTCCCGATGCCGTGCAGCTCAGAACACAGGTGAAGTGCGTTTTTTTCATGCCCGGTTGTTTTCAGCGTGACGAATGATTCGCGTTTCCTGTTGACAGTCCGAGTGAGTGGCAGGTCAAACGTCAGAGGAACATCATCCATATTTATGATGGGCCGATTCAGTGGGAGCGCATCTTATTTGATATAAAGAATTTCATTGGTTCACCTGAACCCGTTCGGCAATTTCATTGGTCTAATGTTACGGGGGCTCAGTTTTTTGGTTTGAAGCTTGAAAAACCCAGAAAAAAACCCCATATATTAGCCGCTTCGCTGTTTAAGCCGCGGGGTTCAAAGCGTGGGAAAAAAGTAGTGGCTTATAGTCCGGAAAATACGGTACCCAGAAAAATACTTCTGCTAGAGATGATGTATGCAGGTGATGGAGTTGTGGCTGCAGTGAAAGGAGATGTGTTGAATTGTGTTCCTTGGGTTTCATGCGTCAGTAATGCCTTTCTTCTCGCTGTATGAGATTCCCGTCTGTGATGCAGCGCTCTGTTCTACTGTGTTTCTCTATAATATTAATGGTTTCTACAGCCATGGCGTCATAATGATGGGATTAATTTTGTTAAATAAGGTTTGTCAATGAGAGCTGTGAGAAATTGTACTTGTAATTTTACTTACTCTGAGAAACTCTTACTCTTTACTTACTCTTGTCACATATATGCGACTGCAAAAGACTGTAGAAAGGACATTACTCATAATCTTACACTCCAGTGCTCATATTAGTTCTCACTCTCCAGTGTTCTGTATTGTTTAAAGACTATAATCACACTCTTGATGTCACCCAAATGAGGATGGGTTCCCCTTTTGAGTCTGGTTCCTCTCAAGGTTTCTTCCTCATAACATCTAAGGGAGTTTTTCCTTGCCACAGTCGTCACGGCTGCTCATCAGGGATAAATACACATCGCTCACCTTAACTGTTAAATTCTGTAAAGCTGCTTTGAGACAATGTCTGTTGTGAAAAGCGCTATAGAAATAAACTTGACTTGATATTTTACCGCACAGCAAAATCTTTCTTCGCATATCCCAGCTTATTTGGACTACAGGGTCAGTAGAGAGGGTAAAGAACCCAACAGTGGCAGCTTGGCACTTGGTCATTCTTCTTAATCTTCACCACCACACTCCAAAATCTAGTGGAACATCTTCCCAGAGGAGTGGAGCAACAGCAAATTGAGACTAAATGCGTAACGAGATGTTCAAAAAACACACATGAACCTTAGAGACAATTTGCCCACATACTTTTGGTACACAACAGGCTTTCAATTATACATAAACGCAGAAAAGGTGTTTACCATTCCTTAGTTTGTAATGAGTTTTCTATAGTACATAAAGAGAGATGAAAAGATTCTTAACTAAAGGAGTAAAAAGCAGAATGTCGAAGAAATTAATAATGAGCAAAAGTAAAGGGATCTGTAAACTGTTCTGATTATGTAAAGGCTTCAGTCATTTGCTGAATCAAAGAAAAAAATTGAAATAATGGATATACAGGAGGACTACATAAAGATCTAAGATGTAAGAATTATTTTCCGCTCCATAGATAACATTTAATCATTCCAGCACTTAAGTGCTTTCAGGATGACAAACAATTTTCCCCAGCTTAGACCAATGTCCTTTACTTTCTCTATAATTGCTAAGCTGTGCCACTTCTCCACATCCCAGTCCTCTCCGAGTGGCCCGTGAAATACCTCCGTGTCCTTGTTTTCATGCTTTGTTTGCTGTCTCACACATGCCTGTGGCCTTGTCCTGCCCTCTTCCTGGCCTGCCTCCCTCTTGTAGACGCACTTGACTTTGCTCCAGCATAACCGACGGCACATTTACGCCAACCTTCCGTGCCCACAATCAACCTTTTCATTGGTCCAGCAAATTGGCTCTGAGATTTTGTGATTTGTGCAGCGTTGGAAAAAAAAACATGCCAGTTGCAACAGTACTCAGCCAATAAAATAAACAAAACATGAAAGATATAAGAAGGTGTCCACTTCAGGTGATCAGCCAGGCAGACCCTAACTCCTGACTGAGAGCTGTTATGGGAGAAAGAATATGATGATGTGGGAAATTTAAGACCAAAAAAATTGGGAGGCTTTATTCTGTAGCGTTTGTCTGTTATGGTACGGATATGATGCCTGGTAACTGTGTTTCAGATTAAATACAGGACCTGGCTTCAAACACCTTTTCTTACAAACAAAAAAAAAAAAAAGTTTGTTTAGTTTCGCACTTGTTTTAAATATTATCGAACTTGAAAACATATAAAACAATGCCAGAGGTGTAAAAAAAAGTAACTAGAGTTAGCACAGTGTCACTGTACTGTACTTTACACGCTCACCGCGTCTGTATTGCATTGTTTTGCGCATGTGTGCAATTGCTGCCATTTTCTTGTCATCGCCAACGCTAGCGCTATGAAATCTTTTGCATTTTATGTCCAGCTACCAAGAATTTTTCTTAAAAGGAGAAAATCCTTACAATTCCGCATATCGAGGGAGTGAATGAATGAAGGATGGAAGGAATGAAGACATTTGGTAAAGTATGCTGAAATAAGTTGAAATTTTGTAGAACATATCTTTAGTATGTTATAATAATAACAATAATAATAATAATAATAATAGTAAATGTAAAACACACACACACACACACACACACACACACACTTGTATACATATCTGTATTACCCATATGGGGTCTAACAAACAAACTATTAAATAAAAATTTGAAATTCTTTTGAAAAACCATGGATGTCATGTCCTCCGGAGTAAAGAAAAGAGGACCATCCAGCTTCTGACGGTATGGGGATGCTTTAGTGTCTATGGAATGTTTTATACAATATTATACAGTATTATACAAATTGTCACTGTGCTGCACGTGTTGTATTTGTCAAAGAAGGGTTCTGTTAAACGGTTAAACCATCCCTGCTGGTTTATATCAGGATTGTGAACTGGCTTATCTCGTGGCAGGTGTGAAGGGTACACTAAACGACTCCGCTTCCCCAAATTGCCAACAAGGGCTTGTCGACCGGAGCTATTTGTGGCAAAAGAGCACTTTTAAGGGCAAACGTCTCCCGAAACAAACTCTCCGACCCTCTTGTTCTCTCTTTTTTTTTTTTTCATTTCGCTGCAAATCTCTCTTGCTCTTTTGCCGTCTGGTCGAGTCTCACTCTCTCTCTGCTTGCATGCTCGCTTTTATGTGCCAGCTCTGAAAGGTCAGTTGCTCTGGCTCTGGACGTGAGAGCATTTGTTGTTATTTAAGCATAAGGAGAGCAGGTTGGGCGACCACTGGGGGTTGCGTTGCAGTCTGCTGGGACAACTGAGCCGTAATCATGCTTATAAATAAATGGAAACATAAGCACAGTTACTCGCAATCTCATACTATTTCAGCATTTTTTACCCTCTCCTGGGATTTTCGGGTTTTATTTGACTGAGTTTCTTGTTCCAATAATTAGATTCCGTAGGAGGCATAACAAAATGTTCAATAAAGGAAACAATTCAACCTCAAGCCAACGCAAATTGCTGAATTATAACGTCTTTTTTTTCTTCAAAGCATTTTTAGGGAATACGGCATACCGAGCATGTTAGATTGAAAGAGTCAAACAATTGCGATTGTGGTTTATCTTTAAAAAAAATTAATGTTAAAAAACATGCCATACAATACGACTTAGCTTATATTTATTTCTCAATAAATGTAAATTCTTAATTATTAGGGTACAAGTTGAATTCTGTTATAAGAAGATAGTATGTTTGTTTACATACTGTACTTGTATCCTATATGGATTTGTACCAAATATACCAAATATACATTTACAAATATAAAATGAGTCAGTACAGTTTTAGGTCAACAAGAGCCACCAAAACAGCTTCATAAATTTGTCTCTGGAACTGTACGAAAGCCTTTTCCTAATAATGTTTCCCTGAGCTAAAGCTTTGATAATAGAGGTTGAGCGTTATGTCTAAAAAGAATTATTTGTGGTTTAAGTGACCAATAATATGTGACCAATATTTGATATGTAGATCGATTTCTCATCGCTAAACTGTTTCTCGAGCGCGTTCTTTCAGCACCACTGCTGCTACATGACTATGACGTATCACAACACTACGGAGGCCGAGATGCGTCCAGAGAGTCACATAGAATACAGATTAACATGGCAGAGGTAGAGCTGTAACTTCCTGCACACACAACAGGTTTTATAAAAAAAATCTTTTTCTTTTTTTGGACTATAAAGGCCTGTTTGTGAAAGGGCCATGCGCTAGAAGTCAGAAGACACTTAAGTAGATTAATGATTTGCTGTCTGTCTAAGAGAGTGAACTATCTGTACCATATTGAATCGCATAGCATAATTTTTATTCATTGCATTCGATTGAATCGCAAAGCATTCTGTTGAATCGAATCGGAATCGGATCGCACTGCATCGTAATAAGGGGGGAATCATTGAGCTGCTCATATGTATCTTTGATGTATTGTATCGTTGACTATGCATTGAGATGTGAATCCCATCCGCCTCAGTTATGGAGATGCACATCCCTAGAGTAGAGGCTGTGGCTTATGATTTACATCACAAGGGAGCCCTTGTGGCCTGAAAATCGTAGAGACCACACCCATTATTATTGAATAAAATGTGATATTTTTTGCTTTATGATGTTTATGTTGTCAGCCAACTAAATCTGTGACTGGATAGAAGGATGGTATTCTTTTATCAACGATTGAATTAAAGAAATACTTAATGACTAAGTCTAATTTTTGCTAGAAATCTTGGTACAGTTTACAAAAAAACTAATCACAGAACCTCCAAGTCAATATGACAAAACGCATAGGAGGCAGATGAAGATTTACACAGCAACCCGGAAAAACTGTGCCTTACTGTTGCCCAGCAGAGCCGATGGGAATTCATTAGTGGCAATGCCAAGAAATTTTCTTTTTCAGATAATGCTTGTAGGCATTATACTAAGCTATTCATAGAAAATATAATAGGTTATACAGACAAACGTTTATGGACACCTGACCATGTGCTTTTTAAATATCCTTTTCCACATTTAGTCCCTATTTGCTGTTATAGTAACCTCCTCTCTTCTGGGAAGATGTTCCACTAGATTTTGTGGAGATTTGTGCTCATTCAGCCATTCCAATTCATCCTAAAGATGTTTAATAGGGTTGAGATAAAGGCGCTATAGCAGGGCACTTAATAGCAGGGCACTTAATATCTTTCACTTTGTAAACTATATCTTTAATGAGCTGGCTTTGTCAATGAGGGTTTGTCATGCTGGAATACATTTGGGTCTTCTAGTTTAAGTGAAGGACAAATTTTTCATCCAACGATTATTCAATTGCTTGCCTTATATATTGTGTTAACAATTTGAGGAAGAAGCACATATGGCTGGAAATTCAGGTGTCCCAATACGTATGCCCATATTGTGCATGTCTGTTACTTATAGGGATTTATATTATTACAGAGCATTGTAACAAGTGCACAGTGCTGAAATTCATGCAGTGTGTTTTTAAAAGCTCTGGATTAGTGAGTGAGTACACATGTGTAAGCTTTTAATGGATGATGGCCTCATCTGTCACACCTGCTGAAAGCTTGATCAGTTCAATTGTCATTCATCAAATGAGGCCATAACTCATCAGAACTCTGCATCACCATTAAGCTAATGAGCCTTTGAATGAATGTCCATTTGATAGTGTTTGGATGTTTGTGTGTGTGTGTGTGTGTGTGTGTGTGTGTGTATTGCTGGCCAATCCAAAGGCATGCCATGGTCCATTGTGCCAGCCAGCTGTGCAGCACATACCAGGTGTTAGTCACTCATCTGGCGCCGTTGTGGAGGCAGACAATGGTGCATCATTCTCTCACTTACACACACATAGACACATAGTTGTCCGCCTTTGTTCCCCCGGTTAGTGTAGCAAAGCTCAGCAACTAGCAAAAGGTGTTCACCTGTACCTTCTGAGCACGCCGCTTGTCTGCTCTCTGGTTCTGGTGATAGATTCGGCTAAAGTTGGACACGATGACAGGCACAGGCAATGCTATTACCAGAACCCCGCTCAGGGAGCAGATGGAACCGAAAATCTTCCCAGCGATCGTCTTGGGTACCATGTCTCCATAGCTGGAGGAGAGAGGTGGGAAGAAAAGGGAATGGTCAATCCAAAGAGAAAAGACAGATGCTGGGAACAGACACAGAGAATTACACAAAGTACAGACTAGATGCAGTCAGTTCTAAACCAACAATCCTTTTCAGGTTCAAGAGATTGGGTGCGAGTTTGATAGAATGCCATTCAGGTTAAATAAAGACTCCGTGCATGAAGCTTGGGACAATGGTTTGTTTTTGTTCTACCAATAGATTTATTGTCTGCACTTATTATTGTAATTGAAATACACACAAGAAACTTGAAAATGGGTTTGAGGGAAGTGGGCAGACAGTCAAATGTTTTTTGGCAAGACTAGCCCCAGATTGGTTAAATGCTTACAGGGCCATGAACTCCACAAGCTCAGAATTCTGCAATAATAAAATAAGCTCTATAGAACATATAAAAATGCAGAATAAATGTCGAAACTTCACCAGAAATGCTCAAAAGTTTGCATACCCCTCACGCCAAAGACGAGACAACAACTCGTTTAAGACCAACAGGTTTTGTATTGGTGTTTAGATAAAGTTTTATGGACGTTCCACTGTTACACAAGCAACATAGATGGTAAGACACGATATTAATATTAAAACAAATTAAATCCACCATGATATATAGTTGACTTAATATTTGGTTAATATGTTCCCCTCGCAGTTCTTCGGCACCTAACAAGGCCGAGTTTGTTTTTTAGTTTTCAATTTGGTGCTGTTTCTACAGCTGTGCCTGTTCAAAGTTCTTCTTCTACATTTAGTCTTCTATCATTTTCTGAGACACCTGCATGTGTCACCTTTTTTTTTTTTGTAAAAAACTACGTTAAAGAAAAAACACACAAAAATTGGACAATAAATGGACAGATAATGTGACATTTGTGTCTCTAAAAGAAAAACTTATGTTAGAACGGGAGAGAAGATGTGAGCAGACTTCCTCACCCCCACAATCAAACATGGAGGTGGAAGCTTAATGGTTTGGATTTGTTTAAAAGCAGGGAAAGTTGGAGACGTATTCCGGGTGAAGGAGACCAACATGGCTACCATTCCATACTTCAACATCATGCAATTCTGTCTGGACTGCGGCTCACCAAACAACAAGACAAAAAGCCGAAATGTACATCCAAGTTCTGTGTGTTATTTAGAGAGCAGTCAGCTGGAGTCTTATCTATCATGGAATGGCCTGCTAAGTCACGTACCTATATTCTATTATACACGTATATAAATCCTACCTTCTCTGGGATGAACTGAACTGCAAGGTCAGAAAGAAATACGTAACTAGCGTAGAACATCTTTGGCAAGTTTGACAAAAGGTATGGAAAAGTATTTTAGCTGAATGTTTGTAGAAATGAAGTGTCCAGATGCCGATAGTGCGTAAAGCTGTTATTCATGCTAAGGGAGTATTTTTCAATGCAAATAAAGTGGAACATCTGGGCATTTATATTTTGTTTTGTCAAAGTAAATCTTCAGAGCATAAAATGATCTGGTTTTGTTGCATAGAAATAAATGGAACATTCATTTGTCTCTTAAAAACCCAAAAAACTAGGTGTTTTCAAACTTTGGACAGGTTCTGTACTTCAGTCATATCAATAGTTTGTAACTCATCCTAATTAGTGTGTTTAGTTGTACTGTGAGTGTGTGTCTGTATGTCATTGCAAAGTCTGGTGTTTCCTTGTTCTGGGTGCATTTGCTGCGTACTTGTACTCAATTTACTCAAGTACATACAAGTACATTTGATTTGACCCCCATCTGTGTTCCTACTATTAAAAATTGTTTTGATCAAAACCTCTTGAACAGATAAAAAATGTACAATTTAAATATGTCAAAGTTGTTTAATACACACGTATGTCCTGCAACGCAAAGTTGACAGGCTTTTCAAAAAAAAAGATGTCCCCTTTACGCTCCCGTTTTATTCAACTGCTCTTCCTTCACGCTCGCTGCACTAAAGTAATGGTACCTCTATGAAAAGTTGTCTGAAATGCCAAATGTCCCTGATTATTTGCAAGAGAGAACACACAGATGTGGCATGATTAATTATGGATTTGCCTCTGCGCCCTCACAGCTTTGCGAATAAAAATTACAAACAGCTTCCATTCGATGCGAGCAATAAGTGCATCGGGAACCTCGGGGCGAGTTAGCGGAGCGACGATAAGCACGAGGAATCAATCAATTGCCGCTCGGCTCGTCTTGCATTCCTAAGTTCTTGTGAAAACACAGATAAAAGTAATGCAGAGTGGCTAAGATGCCATGACTTAATGAGATTCCTTTTTTTCTTTTTTTTTTTTTCTCTCCGCTGTAATACTCCAGGATTTGAGCTCGGTGTCATTTTTTTTGGTTTTAATTAAACACTCCTGCAAGCTTGACTTGAGCACAGAAAGTTTCACTGTGCTGAACTTCAGAATATTCAGAAACCTCTTTACTGTCTGCGCTTTTCTTCGCCTTCTAGTTTCCTTTTTATCCTTCATTGATATTTATGAGGATGTGGTCAGGATGATACAGTGATAGGATGAACTTTATACTGTTGGGGTGAAGCAGTGGTGCCCAGTCTTTTCCATTAAGAGCCGGTGTGGGTGCAGGTTTTCATTCAAACCACTGAAAATGAAAATGATTCGATTTAAACAGGTAGAATTTGGTGTTGCCCTCACATGGTTGGAATGAAAAACTTTTTTGGACACCCCTGGATTAAACGGTTTGAAGAAGAACTGAAGAAGGATTTTGTTTGCTCAAAATCTATCCATTCATTTTCCATTTAGAGAAGTATGTGCACTTCCATTTCTAAATCCAATTTCCTGCAATTTTCCAGCCGTATGTGCTTCTTCGCCAAACTGTCAACCCAAAGTTCGAGACACATAATTTTATAGGATGTTTTTGGATGTGGTAGCATTAAATTGTTCCTTTACTTGAACTTTACTAGGCAACCCAAACCTTTTCCAGCATGACAATACCCCTGTGCAGAAAGCCAGCTCCATGAAGATAAGCTTTGCATGGTTGGAGTGGAAAATCTCATGCTATGAAGCTCTGACCTCAACCCTATTGAATAATTATTTGAATGTGAACACTGACTGCACCCCAGGACTATTCACTTCACCCTACATCAGTACCTGACTTTACTAACACCCTCTTAGTTGAATGAGCACAAATCTCCACAAGCAAGTTATTAAAACAGCAAATGGGGATTAAATGTGGAATGGGATGTTCAAAAAGCATTAATGTTATTGTCAAGTGTCCCAATATTTCATATAGTATATGCAAATGAGATGGAAACCGGGACTTCAATGTCAGAGCTGCGAATTTCTTGTGAATATTGGAAGTAAAACTGCCTTCACTCTAAAAAATCAGTCAAGTTGGAGTATCGTTCTTATTAAAATGCATTAAGTCAAAACTGATTCGGTCTTTGGCAGGAATGGACTTCTAAAGTTTAATACCTGCTTTTCAGCCATGTTTAATTTCACAGGTTCTCTATTCATGAACTGAATTTCAGGATGCGATAAATTACGGTGTAGTTGCTAAATGATTTCAATTATTCAGTCTTGTTACAAGTGTTCATCTGAAATACCAAACCCTGCCTAGACTGTGGTTCTTTTGACCTAATAGCATTTACCATTTGTTTCATGTATGACATTATGGGTTTTGATTTTTTGTTTAAAATAACGTTTCATTTATGTCATTTGGCACGCCCATAATCCAGAGTATTGTATTTTGTATATTTGTCCTGCGCTGTTTTGTCTTGCACTGTTTGTAGGGTGCACATGATGCATGTATGAGGTTAGGACAATTTACTTTCGTCCTTAACTCTATGTTGTTTATGTAGTTCTGGAGAAACGTTGTCTCATTTCACAGTGAACTGTGTCAGCTATACAGTGGTACCTCGACCTACGAGTGCATTAATGTACGAGTTTTCCGAGGTACGAGCGGTCACTCGGTCGAATTTTTGCTTTGTTACGCGAGCAAAAAATTGAGGTACGAGCTCGAGACGCCGCTGCTAGATGGCGAGGCGAAGCCAGAAAGCGAAGATCGTGACGAAAATTAAGATAAGCAAAGAAGAAAAAGTAAAAAAATTTAAGTTTAGGGATACGTAGTGTACAGGAGTGACAGAGAGAGTAGCAAAAAATCGAGTTTTCACTCCTCCGCCTTTTATCGCCTCTACCCTGATCTCCGAATGTTTCACAATTTGGGATTTATGTCCCTGTTTTCTTAATAAATCCCCATTTTTCTGCTTTGGCATCCCTCTCAGGTTGCCTTACATGACAATTCACTCCAACACTATATCATTTTACACATACCCCCATACACAAGATAGACACCGAGAGCAGAATATGATTTATTGATCATTCAGAGCGGAAGCTACAGTTGTTCCATTTCTCAAACAGATAACCTTTAAAGAAGCTAGAGCTTCCTCCAGCTGGAAAGCAACTTATAAAGCACCTTGTCTTTCCACTGAATATTGATCTAAACAGGTGGTTTGTGAAAGACCCAGAACAGTCCTTTATTTCCTATCTGATTAAGAGCTCTTGGATCTGGCTATGGAATATGATGTAAACAAGAAAACTGGCCAATTTCATCAGGTACACACAAGCATTCAGTGGATTTATTTTCTCTGTCATATATATAAGATATATAAAATACTAGCTGAAAGTACCCGTGCTTCGCTACGGAAGGCAGAACGCTAAGCAATATGGCAATAAGCAGTAAGCACTGAGCAGGACTGGATGATCAGAGATCAGAACGTAACGTCAACAAATAACGTACTACCCCTTTGTAGTACCGATACAGGGCAAACTACTTTGAAAATAATTTTTATCGTGCACCTAACATGTAATAAGAAACAATGTAGTAAGTTTCATTAGGATCCGTAATGTTATTTCGAAGAGTTTACAATGCGTGAGAAATTGCGTTTTTCGCGAGTTAGCCGCGATCCAGGGCGAATTTTTCAAAACCCTTTCTTAGTGAGCACCTAAGACCCAAGAGGAAGGTATGTTCCAAATTTCATTGCAATCCGTTCAGTGGTTTTTGAGATTTCGTGATGAGTGAGTGAGTCAGTCAGTGGTATTTGAGCTTTATATATATATATATAGATTGCACTCGAACTCACACTTTTCCAAAAGTAAAAATGACAAAAAACGAATTCTCTGTCTCTTCCAACAAGAGGACGTCTGTCTGTTTTGGCACACCAGAAGTCAAAGATATTAAAATCGTTAGAAATCAAGACTTGCTCAATTATAACGGTGTAGCAGTCTGGCATCTGGCGAATAGACAGAATCCCTCAGCTCCCTGTGTCTGTCATGACATTAATGATGTCATCCCTTTGGCTCCTGTGTTCCTGACATATGGGCTCTTGCCAAAGAGAGGTGGAGATGGGAGAAATATCACTCAGTGAGTTGGGTTCTTCATTCTGCATGCAGTTTGTTATAAACATTATGGTTCAACAAATGCTCTTGGCAGGCAGGCAGATACACAGACAGAGAGACAGACAGACAGACAGACAGACAGACAGACAGACAGACAGACAGATTTCTATAGTATTGCCAAACCCAAATAATAAGGTTGTCAAAATTAGCGGGTTAATAATGGGTTAATGCAAATTCACTTTAAGGGCACTCATTTTATTAACACGCGATTAATGCTGTGACCATTTTTATTTAAAAATATTAATAAATAAATAAAAAAGGGCTCAAATTTAAACCCTAAATTCAGCACATAATTATTCATGATGTCTTTTTTTTTTTTTTTTTTTTTTTTACTGAAAATTACAAAAAAATATAAATTAACTCCAACAAGAAATAATTTTTAATAACTAAACGTTTGTTTTACTGATGCAGCAAGTCTCAAATCAAGCACCAAAATCCACCATGATGCACACATCCGGCAGGTAAAACCGTCCGTGTGGAAACATAGCAAAAGTTCCATTTGTTGTCCTGATGATTTACATCATTTAAAACACCATAATTACTTTCGAATGTTTACAGTAATATTTTGACTTCATGCTCTATGTTAGGTTTGGTTTCACTAATAATAAACAACCGTTTGCATAAATCATTCATATTAGTCCATGCCCATGTTTATTAAAGTATTAAAAAATTCAATTAAGGTACATTCAGAACAGATTCAAATGTGCGATTAAGTTGCGATTAATCACAAGTTCGCTCACGACAACAGTGCGATTAATCACGATTAAATATTTTTATAGATTGACAGCCAAAGGCACAAGGCTGCACCGACCTTCATAAGTCAGTGTGCCAAAAGACATCATCCTGTGCACATCCGGAGCTCTGCAACTGGTGCCTTTTCTGACCACATAAGCACCCTGTCACCAAGCTCTCCTCACACGTGAGTTTCTCACCGGAAACAACATGATCTTACTTCCGTATTCACCCTATTTGCCAGATTTGGTCTGGAAGATCCAGCTCAGATTTGACCGTTATGACAACATTGCACAGATCAGAGAACGTACAAACAAAGGAACTGCAGCTATTTAACGCCAATTTAACATTAATGATCTAGTGAAGTGCTATACAAATTGAACTGAATGGCAAATACTGAAAGATACCTTAAATCAACTCCATATATTCCCTACTGTTTTTTTTTTTGTTGCCAACTGTTATATTTACCATTGCTGCCCAGAAATCTAAAGCAAGAGAAAAAGCAGGAAATCAATTCCAAAGCAACGTCTCAATTCTTTTGGACCACCTCAGCCCTGTGGCTGCTTTCGCTTCATTAGAAGTGCCTCTGCAATTATTTTCATAACAGGGTGGAAATCCTCTCGAGCAGCTTCAAGCCTATTGCTTATTGATGGATGGCAAATGAAACAAAACGGATGGGCCACAACGACGTCCAGTCGATAGAGGAAACAAAAACAGGGCGTCGATCAGAGAGGCTGAGAACGTTTAAAACGACACGAGTCAGAGCTTGTGAAACGCGTGCTGGAGAAGCCCGAGCAACCTTCGGATGCAATTTCTTGGGAGACGATCGGGTTTATCTAATCATTTCCCGACCGTGCCTCTGACTACCTCTTCCACATTAGCGCTAATGTCTCATGACTCGTGTAGCAGATTTGCGCTCGCTCTAGCAGAGGGATATATCGACCGGCGTTGCAAAATCACCTCAGAAGCCACGCGAACGCTGGTGCAGAAGTTAAAGAGTCTGTTTGAACTTTGTGACAAGCTCCACGAGGCTAGAGAGAGGGGATTCTAATGAGAGAGGTGAAATCAAAGTGGAGCTATTCGTGGTGAGATGGAGCTGAGGGAGCCGGCTAATTTTTACTCAGACCCTCAGGGGGTACAGCCGATCTCAACTTCCTAGGCATGAAAAGCACAAGAGAGAGAAACTGATGGCCCGGGCAAGACGTTTAGAACAGAAGAGCCCACTTTGTGAAAATCCCTTAAGTGCTTCCATGCTCATTTATTGCGTTCTGATCATTTATGTGCAGAAATTGATTCAGCATATTAACATTCTGAACTTATGAACTTCCTGTTTACCTCTGAGTTGATCATTATGATTTCCTGCTCGTCAGAGTCAAAGGTTTATTAACACGGAGGCTCTGAGAACGCAATGATAGAGAAAAGAAATTGTCTAATGTGAAACGTGGAGTAGGAGAATAATGAGTATAATATAATACACAATTACCACCTTTTCAAAAATTAAGAGGTTACAATAAAGTCAAAGTAAACACCTAACCATCAGATTTATATGTGCTTCCTGAACATCCCATTCCACATTTAATCCCCATTTGTTTTTATATACTAAACAAAATTATAAATGCTACAGTTTTGTTTTTGCCCCCATTTTTTTATGAGCTGAACTCAAAGATCTAAGACTTTTTTCTATGGACACAAAAGGCCTAATTCTCTCAAATATTGTTCACAAATCACTAAATCTGTGTTAGTGAGCACTTCCCCTTTGCCGAGAGAATCCATCCACCTCACAGGTGTGGCATCTCGAGATGCTGATTAGACGGCATGATTATTGCACAGGCGTGCCTCAGGCTGGCCACAATAAAAGGCCACTCTAAAGTGTGTAGCTTTAGGGGTCCGAAAATACGACATTGTTGTGTTTATAAGTTTCTTCAGTATAATAACCTCCACCTTCTTATTGGAATATGTTCCAGTAGATTTTGGAGTGTGCTTGTGGGGATTTGTGAGATTTCATTCAGCCACAATGGTGCTAGTAAAGTCAGGTACTGTTTGTAGGTGATCAGTAGCGTTGAGGTCAGATCTCTAGTCTCATGATCTTGCCCACACTTCCAACCCATCTTAAGTATATCTTAATGGAGCTGGCTTTGTGCACAATGGCATTGCCATGCTGGAACAGGTTTGAGTCTCCTAGTTTTAACCTTTCTGCTACTGCATTCAAAGACCTCCTATATAATTGTATTCCTCCAATCTTTTGGTAACAGTCTGCGAAAGAACCACATATGGCTGGAAAATGAAGGTCATCATTTTTTTGGACTTAGTGTACTTTCATTGTAGGTTTTCCTTTTCATACATATACACTGCTAGCAAATACTTGAACCACCCGAACCCCAGGAGCTTCAAATGCTTTATTCCAGTTAAATCGCTATTATCAGATATATTACAAACACTAGATCTTTGTGTCGATGCACTAACTATTCACGCTGGGATCCTAATGTAACCTCAAATGTGGGTTATAATTAAACACACTAGCACTATGAGGACTAAGCGATTAGACCTGCACATAAAACTCATAGAGGTCGTAGTATTTACTGTAATACACGTAATGCTGCTGATACTTAATGCAACAAGGGTGGAATTGAACAGATTTTTTTATGTTAGTAGTTCAGTGCAGAGAGAAAAAAAGGATATATAGATACTGGGGAAGTGTTTGAGGGAATCAAATTTCAAACATCAGAAAAGAATGTCATCTGACTGTAGTTAAGGTTGTTGGTGGCAATTTAAGTATCTGATTGAGTTCCTGGTGTTTTGTTTGTGTGTTCTGCTTTTTTTTTTTGGTATAGCAGTCTCTAGAGTTTACACGGAATGGTGCGAAAAATAACAAAGTGATCAGTGTTATTGTGCATGGCAACACCTTGTCGAAGAGAAGGGTTTGAGAAATCGAAGCAAACTCGTTCGAGGCGTCACAAAGGCTACAATTATTATTACAAATAATCATTCCGTACAACCACATTTCTCTGAAGAGCATCGCAACAAACTTTGAGGGTTACAGACTATAAGAGAAGCAAAGAAAACGAATCTGAGCCTACAGTAAACACAGACTTACTGCAACTAGATGGGCTTGGAAAATTGACCGAATGTATTCAACCTATATTGTGTCTTGCCTACAGTCAAGCATGGTGGTGGCAGCATCATGGTCTGAGGCTGCATGAGCGCTGCTGGTACTGGGGAGCTGCTGTTCATTCACTTAGCTGTGGTTGGAATCATGAATTAAAACATGTACTGTAACATTCTGAAGCCCTCCTTTCAGAAATGTGGCCAAACGGCAGTTCCCCACATATTAACGACCCCAAAAAAAACACTGCCAATGTGACAACTGCCTTGCTGAGGTAGCTGAAGGTGATTGAGTGGCTAAGTATGGCGAAGTGGAAGAGGATCCCAGCAACAACCTGTGCAGCTCTGGTGAATTTCATACCCAGGAGAATTAAAGCAGTGCTAGATATTAATGTTGCTCACACAAAATATTGAAACTTTGGACAAAGTTTTGACATGTTCATGTACATTTAGGGGAAAGAAATGCAAAACATAAAACTGTTTGTTTTATTTATTCATTTTGTTTCTTTTTAATTAGCATTTGTGAATATTAATATTTTACATTTTTAGAAACAATTTAAAATAAAATGCCTCCTTAGTTTAAATAAATAATGAAATATATAAAAATAAAACATAATAAATCAAATTAATGCAATGCAGTTTTTCATTATATTGATCACATTTATTGATTGATTAAATTGGTTCAAAATAAATTGTTTCAATAAATAATATAATTGTTTTTCTAAAGGTATGTCCTACTTAAAAGTTGTACTTTTTTCAGCATACTTTAACAAACGTCTGCATTTAAGAAACACACAGGATCGTTATTTATTCATAAATTAATTCCTTCCATCCTTTGTTCATTCACTCCCTCGATATGCAGTATTGTCAGGAATTTCTCTATTATAGAGAGATTCTTGATTCTTCTGTACATAAAACTCGAAAGGATCCATAATCGCTATACTGTTGTGAAAATGCTGGTGAAGACAGGAAGTGGCAGTGAATTCGTGAATGCTCAGAACAAATGGTGAGATTGAATTGAACAGATTGAACAGATATAATAATAAATTGTGAAGCAAATGAATAAAAAAAGACAATTTTATTTCAATTTATTTTAGGATTTAAAAGCTTTGAGAATGCCCTCATCAATTTCCTACAAACTTTTGTCTTTAATGTGCATTCCCTTTGGCTGTATCGCTGCACCAAGTTGGGCAGAAGGACAAAGCCGTGTGCTAAAAAAAACGCAATCATCGAGGCAGAAAATTAATAAATAAATAAAGAAAGAAAAATACAGTCTCGACAAGGCAGCAGCAAATAGCCCCAGGCGTGACGCAACCTGCTCATATCGTCAGTTTGGATGCTCAAAGCCTTTTAGTTTCTAATAAAGGAATAGCACAAGGTTGTGCACTGAGAGGGGTAAACAAAGCAGAGGACATGGAAAGAGAACTTGGCTGTATCTATAGCTCGCCTAATGAGCAGTGGGAGGATTATGAGCTCTGAGACTCATTCAGCTTTACAACAGAGACTCATTCATCATTTACTCCAAAAAAAAATAAAAAAAATATACAGTCCACAAGCAGGAAAACTCAATTATGGACTAAAAGAAGTGTTGGTCCATGACCAGAGACTATATTTATTTTCACCGCTAACTAACAGTGGGTTCGCACAGGTGCTATTTATTATTCATGAATACATAATGAATCCTGGTACGAAAAAAATATATATTTCACAGAGTTGTTTTGTTTAATGGTTTTTACACCGTGTGTTTCATTTAGTTCGTTCATACTACATTCGCGTTTATACTCTAGTTTTTATGCAATTTCTGTTTGTTGTTTTTAGGATGTTGTTTTGAGGTCGTCGGTTTATATTGTATTGTGGAGCCAAAGGCAGATTTCCAATAAAACCAACAAGTTATTACACACACACAAAAAAAACAATGCCTGACATACACCATATGGCCTAATGAAATGGGAAGCCTGACTTTTTCAGCCATATGTGATTCTTCTCCAAACTGTTACCACAAAGGTGGGGGCACACAATTGTATAGAATGTCAGAAGAATAGAATTTTCCATTCACTTAAACTAGGAGACTGAAACCAAAGCCAGCTTTATGAAGATATACTTTAAATGGGATGGAGTGGAAGATCTTAAGTGGTCTGCTATAGTTCATTTATAGTTATAGTTAATTAAATAATTAAATTCAGTTTTATTTGTATAGCACTTTTAACAATGAACTTTTCCTGTGGCAGGAAAACTCAATAAGATTGTATAAGGAAGACCCCTTGAGAGGAACCAGACTTTAATCCACTTGTTACAGTTCCGTCATTCATACATGTTCAGCGATTAAATACGGAACTGTTCATGCAAACTGCATTCCTAAGCCATTGCAACGGACCCTTGATATTAATTACAGTCCAAATCCATCCTCATAGATCTTGAGTTGCTCAGTAATGTGGAACCATCTCTAGCTGCACAGAGTGCCCTCCAAATGAAGAGAACCCCATCCAGTGGTAGGGCATAAGACAGATCCAAAGTGCAGAAAGGGACTGGAGCTCGGACCTGAACCCTATTCAACACCTTTGGGATGAATGTAAATGCTGACTGCAACCCAGGCCTCCTCACCTCATCTACATCACCCTTGTAGCTGAATGAGCACAAACCTCCACAAAATCTAGCGGAACATCTTCCCAGAAGAGGTGGAGGTTCTTTACAGCAAATGGGGCTTAATGTAAAATTGGATGTTCAAAAAAAACACACACCAGTCTAATGGTCAGGTGTCCATAAATATTTGTGTATAAAATGTATGACACAATCATCTTTGATTGGTTGATTAATTTTTGGTATTGGATTTGACTTTTTTTTTCTTACAGGTTCAGTCTACAGCTCAAATTTCCCACATCCATTTTTACCACAAAACATTCTGCATGTCAGAAAATTTGCTGTTATAATTCCATTTGACAATCTGCTGCAGATGTTTAATTAGAATAACATGATCGATAACCAAAGTTATGTTCACATTAATCCAGATAGATATTTTTTTTAAATGGCATCTGTGTTTTAAAATGCTCTAGATATACCCTGGCTCTTTTTTTTAAGGTTTTCCAAAAATGGCTTGTCCACACTGAAAGGTTTGAGAAATGTTTTGAGTTGAACGGGTGATGACGAGAAAGACCTCGTTGTTTCTGAATATCACGGATTTCCTCAAGTTTTCAAATGAATCCACTTTTGGTAGAAATGTTTATTAAAAGCTACATTTTCCTCTGTGTGTACTGAAGAACAAAACCGAGAAACAGATGCAATTTCAAATGTATAGGATTTCATGTCGATAGCTGATAACTAACATGACTTACAGTAAGAAAAGTTTCCCTGCTGCAACCCACTCACTATATGCACATCTGTATGGTTCCTCTAAGACCTGCTACAGATCTAAGGCTACAGTCTGTATGTGAATTATACAGTATGTAAGAAAAAAACCAGTATGAACAAAGGCATGGATTAACGTTTGATGTCTGCCTTGAGCTCTAGGAACATCTCCCACTCATACCGCTCCATTTCTACAACTTTAGAACTTCAATCATCTGGGAGTGATAGAAGGAAATACATCTAAGGCATCACGTCTTCTAGGTGTAAACGAATGCGTCTGTGTTGCACTGGGTTGTAATTCATTTTCCAAATCAGGAAGGCCAGATCCTTGGATCTAGATCATGAGTCGGCCTACACACCAAGGGCATGCCACCTTTTCCCACTACAATGTAAAAAGGAAAAGTGCTGGAGGCCATCTTTATTTAAATGGAACAATGTTTCAGGAACAAAGACTTTTTCCCACTTGATGGGGAGAAAAAAAACATTAAGCCATTGACCCAATATTTATTCACCAGGCAAAACTTAATTACCAAACTTTTTTCAACTCTCTAAAACTAAAGCACTTTATTGTAGAAATAAAGCATCAGACTTCCGAGCAACAAACCGTGCATATGATTTAAAAGCGTTGGGTAACTGTTTAATGTGCGTTGGGAGCCTTTCGGTTCGTCTGATGGCAACGAATCTAAGAAAAGGTCAGGTATGCGCAAACTATAATGGTGCTGAGATTCGAAAGCAGGATCATTTACCATCTCAGGTGGGTTTTAATGGGTTTAACTGGATTTCTCGTGGTTAGTAATTATTGTAAAGTTTGTTCTTAATGGCTCCTAATAACATCTCATTTTATTCTAATGGCAATCATTAAATCATTAAACAAAGCACAACGTTCTTACAGTAACCCAAAAAATCCTTAAGGAAGCTTAGAGGAATCTAATGGAAACCATTAAGCAGTTTCACAATGTGGAGACTATTACAATTTCCTAATAGATTTTTCTATAATTTGTTACTAAAATACATTTTCCCCAACTTTTCCTTTGGAATATTTGATGTATTTTTTTCTTTTGGATTAACAAATAAGGCCAGTTTGAAAAAACTTCTTTATGTAAGAGCAAAATGGATAAAAAAAAATTTCTTATTTTAAAATATAACCAAAAATATATATACACTGATCAGGCATAAAATTAAGACATTATAACATTATGAGTGGTGAAGTAAAAAACACTGATTATCTCTTCATCATGGCACCTGTTAGTGGGTGGGATACATAAGGCAGGAAGTGAACGTTTTGTCCTTAACGTTCTGTTAGAAGCAGGAAAAATGGACAAGCGTAAGGATATGTACGAGTTTTACAAGGATCAAATTGTGACGTCTAGACGACTGGGTCGGAGCGTCTCCAAAAATGTAGCTCTTGTGGGCTGTTTCTGGTCTGCAGTGGTCAGAATCTATCAAAAGTGGTCCAAGGTAGGAACAGTGGTGAACCGGTGACAGGGTCGTGTTCCGGTGTTTGATCGTTTGTCTCGTTATTCTTTTGAAGTTCAACGGTTTGCTCGGAAATCATTGCTAGTATGTTTTCGGATTGTGCGGTCGCTAATAGTGCAGTCTGTACAGGCTTATAATAAAATGTGCAAAATTAAAGTCAGTAAAAATGCATTTAAGTAATAATTCAAATAATTAAAGACCAAAGGTAAGACCAGGTAGAACATGCAAAAAGATTATAGTTTGTTTCTTTTCCTGTTTAAAGTGTGCATTAAAAAGAAGACTGGAACAAGGTGACTGGCAGAACCCACAGATAATCAAGAGATTGTGAGGAGTTTTTTTTTCTTTCTTTTAATCTGCTAAATGCATTTATATGCTCCATGATTTGGTAGGAAGCTCATCTATTAGCTGATTTTGAGTGCGAGTTGATTTATTCTCATTCAGGAATTAAATTAGTTCTACCATGCGTTTGTATTAATAAACGCTTTCCTTTAATCATTTAATAAAGGATATGAGGAAGGAATTGATTGTTCGGTATGCAATAGTTTACTCCACAACAATGTAAAAAAAAATGGTTCAAACTGTTCCCACAAAGTTACAATGAAGTCGCAAGATGTCTTTGGATGCTGTCACAAAAATTTTCCCATTAATTGAACTAGGAGACAGAAACCTGTTCCAGCATGATTATACCCTTGTGCACAAAGCCAGCTTCATGAAGCTCTGCTTTACATGGTTTGAAGCTTTTGAGATAAATTGGAACACTGACTGAATGCACCCTAGGCCTCCTCACCCTTACCTACATTAGTACATTATTATCACCCTTGTGGCTGAATGAGCACAAATCTCCACAAATATACTACATTATCTTGTGAAACATCTACCCAGAAGTGTGGAGGTTACCATCACAGCAAATTGGGACTAAATGTAGTATGGGATGTTGAAAAAGCACATGTGGTCAGGTGTCTACAAACTTTTTCCCCAGACAGACAGACAGACAGACAGACAGACAGTAAATGGGGACTAAATGTGGAACAGGATAATCAAATAGCACATAAATCTTATGTTTAGGTGTCCAAAAACTTTTGCCTAATCAATGTACATTCTCAGATCCTGACATTTTAATAATGCTAACTGTCCTGATCTGTTCACGGCCCATTCAGGGTTTAATACTGTCACTCTATGCTTCTCCACCTGAGGCATGTTGCTAAGAACCTTCAGGAATGTGTACAGGTGAGAAGCGCACCATGAGCTCAGCTGGCCTGGTCTCAGCGGAGCTGCCCGCTCTACTTTGGGCCAGGACCACCGCTATTTAATTAAGCACCACTCCCTTCAGGTGGTTCCAGCAATGGAAGCCCAGAAAATGAACAGTTTCCCTGGGTTCCCTAGGTTTTAAAAAGGCCTCTAAGTAGGTTGCAGACACAAAAAAAAAAAAGAAATAGGCTACTGGTGAGGCTCAGGAGAGCTCCATGCTGGAGCTTCAGTGTTAGAATGATGACTTTCTACTTTAAGGAGATCTAGGATGATGATCTCCTGACCAAATCAAGTGACACAGCTCAATGTCTTGGGGGGGGGGTGGTTGAAAGCATGGCTGCTACAGAAGCATGTGTGTGAATGTTTATATGCATATATGTGTGAATATAAACAGGGTGAAACGGGAAATTTTGGAACGAGTAGTTGGCGACCCTGGGGCATCAGCAATTGCTCGGGACCAGTGCGAGCTTGTTTGAACCCCTTGTCGTTAGTTCTAATGGAGCAGTGGTGATGAGCAGCGAGCGTTCGCTGTAAATCCTTTTATAACAACACGCTACAAGATAAGTGCATTGTTTACAGATTTGATAACAACAGATTACAACATAAGCGCATCATTTGGAAGAAACGGCGCACCACAGCGTATGAGGCGTGTTGTGGAACGGCGTGGCGAAGGCTCCTCGCGATGGCAGCTCCAACAGCCTTGATATTCTCTGGGGGGTGGGATGACCACCTTTTTTTTTAAGGCTCAACCCGTTTCTTTAAAACGAGCAGACGGGACACAATCACGACGTCCGAACTGGTAATAAAAGGTTTTACAGCGAACGCTTGTAGCGCACCACTCCACTGCTTTATTATATCTAATGGCAAGGGGTTTGAAACGACCTCACACTGGTTCCAAACAATCGCTGAAATTCCAGGGTTGCCAACTACTAGTTCCAAAATTTCCCATTTCCTTGCACCACCCTGAAGTATACGGCAGTATATTCTGACAATCCTACATTGGCAAATGATCCTCGGAGCCAAAATTCTGTGCCAGGGGTATAGGCTTAGTGGGAACTTTCTATGCATACTTCATAACTTCACAAACCAACTATATGCTCCCGCAAAAAAGAGGCATAACATTATGACCACCTGCCGAATATTTTATTGGTCTACCTTTAAAAATACCCTTTTTATTCACTTCACCACTCGCACATTATAATGTTATAATATCTTGCTTAATCGGTGTATGTAGCTCCCCTAGAGAAGGTTTGTTCTTAAGTGCCTAACAGTGGCAGCTTGGTGGTTCTGGGGCTTGAATCCCTGACCTTCTGATCAGGAACTCAGAAGCTTCCTGGTTGAGCCACCATTTTTGACAATAAAAAAAAAATCTATATATTTTCATAGTTTCTATTGCAATAAAAAAAATTCAAAACCTCCAACGTGTGCATGATGTTTAATTTCTACACATATTTGCACTAGTATCAAATATAAAAAAAAAAAAACTTGTTTCTGCTTGTCTAATTGAATAATTGTACATTTTATTTCACTTTTTTTTATTCCCAAATATTTCCCACACTTCTTGCCACAGCTGCTAGAATTACCGCATGCTAATTTTACATGCACATTTCTTTACTACCGAGCGTATAACGATGGCCAATATGTCTCGCATCCAGCCGAGCCCTTGAGCATGAATAATAAAGTTCATAAAGTTTCTCCGGTTCGGTTCGCCGCGTCTGAAACTGACTTTCTGCGCTTAACTCCACGAACTCCATTTACAGGCATCGACGGACGACTTCGCGCAAACGATATCGACGCTTCGTCTGTTTCACCCTCGGCTAGTTTTTCCTCGCGCATAAGCTCCTAATTAGGCCCCAAATGTTCAACTAAATGATGTAAAATCTGTTTAGAAGATGTTTGGGTTCGAAAAAAAAAAGGAAATCCACAGCGTTGTTATTTGTATTCCGGCGGCGTACACCGTGCTCTCCATGCTCGCTGAAAGTACGAGTTTGCCGGGTTTATATTAGATTAGGATGAAAAGTGAATCAAAAGCTGTTGGCATTAGTCCCCTGTGGCTTTTTTTTTCTCGACCGTGCAGAGGGCAAATGAGATGAACGTAGCAGCTGGCAGAGCTAATGAATTTGGTGATTAGTTGGCCTGGACCAATATCTGACCATCTTCAGTGAATATGTATTCTGACAGGGACATTTTACATGCATGGCTTTGTATCGCAGGCATTTTAAAGGTCTTGAATTTCTCCTGTGTTTTTTTTTCTTTTTTCAGTTTGGGATTTTTTTGACAATTTTTTAATGGAATTGTCAGATTTTTTTAAAAACCTGAAAAAAATAATGAATGCAAATTTCAACCCCCCATTAGTTTTGTTATTAGTTCTAACCCCAGAGTGGCATAATTAGTTATAAACTTATATTAATAAACTTCTAGAGAAAGGCCAAGGAGAAAGTTTATGGATGTGGTGAGACAAGACAGAGTGGTTAAATTGAAAGAGGCAGACGTAGAGGACAGAGTGGTATACAATCGGATGATCCACGGTGGCGCCCCCTACCGGGAGCAGCCGAAGTTGTACATTTTTAGAGTCTAATTTATGACATATTTTGAATCCATTTATTTCTATACAGTTGCTCTATTCATTGTGACAACGTCCACTGTTAAAGCTACACAAATAAATCGTTGTTGAACGGAGAGGAACTGAGTGCAATGAGTCCTGTGATCTCAATATAAATTCCCAAAAGAACTCACAATATATGGAGAAAAGAAAATTGTGGGCACCATAAGATTCATATGTGCTTTTTGAACATTTCATTCCACATTTTTTTGTCCCCATGTGCAGTTATAACAACCTCCACCCTTCTGAGAAGATGCTTCTCTAGATTTTGGAGTGTGCTTGTGCAGATTTGTGAGATTTATTCTGCCAGAAGAGTGGTAGCAAAGTCAGGTACTGATGTAGAAAAGTGTTCAGTAGGGGTGATATCAGAGCTCTATAGCTGGAGATCTTCCACTCCAATCAATATAAAGCATATCTTCAAGAAGCTGGCTTTGTGCATGGAGGATTGTCAAGCTGGAACAGGTTTGATGGGGAAATTTCATGCTACCACATTGTATGCAAGTGTGTGCTTCCAAATTTTTGGTAACAGTTTGGGGAAGAAGAACATACGCCTGGAAACAGCAGGGGTCCCAGTTCTTTTATCTGCATGGTGTAGATCGTTTTGTGGGTGTTCTTAAACAAACAGCATCATGGAAAAAAAACATCATTTGAATGCCAGTGACTGGGGAAGAGGAGGATTACCCGGAGAGAGCATATTGTGTAGATTCCTGACACATCATCTGAAATCTCAAAACAAAGCTACGGGGCAATTTTTCAGTACCGCACTCCAGAGCTAATGTTAAACACAGATGCGGTTACGAGATTAAACCTAACAAAGAGAAACTGACACAAGCCTTCTGACTTCTGAAGCAGCTCATTACATTTCAGCCTTTTAGCCCTGTGTGCTGTGCATGCTTTCCTTGGCCTCCTTTCAAACTTCATACGAGGTCCGGTTTAATTTACCGAAAAGCCACGTTTTGCTCTTTTTCTTTTTTCTTTCTTTCTTTCTCTACTTTTCTTCTTGCTCTCATTTGTCTTCTCTGTCAAGCTCTTCCGAGGGCTTCCTTTCTTAAATCATTTTTCACAGACTTCATTTAAAGAATGGTTAGTATAGACATCGAGTTTGGGACTACAATATCGAGTACGGCCTCGGCTTTTTTTCCACGGGCAATCCTTCGGCGTGCTCGTGTGACGGTGCGGTTACGTCTTTAAAGCTCTTTTACAAGCTGGTTTGTGTGATCAGGACAGATCCATGCACTGAAGGACAGCTACTCAGGTAAAGTCTCTTTGCAGCACCCTTGAATGTCACGCCGCAGGGATACACGCGCGACTAAAGATCGATACGGCGATAACTTTGGACAAATTGCAGCACATAAAAACAGTAGAGGTGAAGATGAACCTCTCAAAGCAGACATTAATGTATCTGGTATAGTCCAAGAGATCACTGCTATTAGTGAGTTAGAAAACAGATTTGCTCAGGAGTAAAGTATGAATCTTGATCCTTGCAGATTAGATTAGATTAGATTCGCCTTTTATTGTCATTGTGCAAAGTACATGTACGTACAGAGCCAATGAAATGCAGTTAGCAGCTAACCAAAAGTGGCCTATTTACAATAAATAGCAATGTATTAAATGAGGGTATGCGTCTATATGTACAGGTGTGAGAGTGTTTAATGTACAGAAAGTGCAGGAGGTAATAAGATGCACCATATTGCCAGAAGTTTGCGGACTCCTGGTCATAAGTATGTTTTTTTTTTTTTAACAATCGCATTGCACATTTAGTCTTACAATTCCCTCCACTCTTCTGGGAAGATGTTCCATTAGATTTTGGAGTTCGCTTGTGGACATTTGTGTTTAGCAGCCACAAGGGTGTTAGTAAAGAGGAGGCCTGGGGTGCTGTCAGCGTTCCAAATCATCCCAAAGGTGTTCAAGTACGGCGAAAAGCTCTATAGCAGGGCACTCAAGATCTTCCATACGCTTCCAAACCATCTTCATGGAGCTGACTTTGTGCGTAGGGGCATTGCCGTGCTGGAACAGGTTCGAGTTTCCAAGTTCCAAGTGTTATTATACCGCATCCAAAGACGTCCTGTACAATTGTGTGTCTCCACCTTTGTGGTAACAGTTTGGAAGAACCACATATGGAAGGAAAAGTCAGGTGGAACAATACTTCTGTCCATATAGTGTAGGCGTCATAGACTGGAGGAACCAAGTGACGAGCTAATAGCTGGGATGAGTAGAATTGGGTGGAATTGGCTTTATTTAAACACTGCATGGATGCAGTTTAGCGATTCTTCATGAACATGATGTTGAACAAAGATGCGTGTGATTTTTGGTAGTGAATCTAGGACCGGACGGCATCTTACGATGTTTTCCAGCTAGTCAAATAGTTCATGTCACCATATTGCATTAGCCAGGAGCTAATAGTGAAACCATGGCAACTAATGGCAACTTCATTACTAAAGAATACAGAGGGAAAAATCACTGCCGGTGTTTGGTAACTTTGGTGCAATGACAAAAAAACAGCATTTTAGCTTTAGCTATGACCTATTTACAACTCGATGACGCACCCATACCCTGGGATGCCCCACTTCAGAACTTTGAATGTGAAACCTGGCACTGCCAGGAGCGGTATTACTGTGCCATGAGGTGATGCGATTCAGTTCATTTGTAAGCCATCTCACTGGTGCCACCATGACCCTGCCAGCTGGAGCCGTGGCACCACACCTGCTTTCAATCTGAGAGCTGTGGAGCTCGATGGGATACAAGGCAGCTGGCACTTTAGTAAAACCACAACATGCAGAGTTTAGGGTCCAGATGATGCGAGAATAAATGTAACATATAATAGTGATTAGAGCAGCCTTATGATATAAAAAAAAATAATCAAAACTCCACTTGCAGAGTTCAAAAGGGGATGTCCAGTGATGTCCTTATTTAGGCGACGTACATAAATGCTAGGTTGCTAACTTAGAATACCATCAGCCTAAACTCTGTTGGGAGCACTTTTTTTATTTATAAAAAAACAAACAAACAAACAAACAGGGAAAAACGGGTGACATGATAAAGAGATAATTAGTGTTGTTCACTCACCGGTTATAATGCTATGCCTGATCGGTATATATGTCTCAACTCTGGGTAATGTAGACCTGTGGCTCTGGGCATAATCCTGACAGAGCTCCATATTATGTTAAATTGCAAAACTTGTTTTACCCAGAAAAAGTGTTACAGAAAAAGCAACGGAAAAAGAGATGGCACTATTAGATGGTGCATTGATTATACAGTAATTCACACAAAAGCACACAATAATGATAATAATAATAATAAATACAAAAATAAATAATGATATTTTTCTCAATTTTCTTTGCAGGTGGTTCAAACTGCATGAATTGGAGTGAACGATATGAATACGATCCATTCATCTGGTTGCGTATCTCAATTTGGCAAAATAAACCAGCATACAGATGGCAAAACGGAAAATGCCACATTTTATGCCACTAATATTCAGTCCAGAGCCGGGCATGTTGCATACAGGCAGAGTGTATTATTCGAAATAATTCCCTGCCTCTGTATAATCCATTAGAGCTTGTCTCAACATGCTGTTTTAGGTCTAAAACAAACATCATTTCCCTGCGTCTTTAGCAGAGATGGGGCTGAAATATTAAGGCATTAGTTCAGCCGAGCAGCTCAATATTCCATGAATGAATTACCTCTGACATTTTGCAGGCGCTGATGATACGCATAAGCTTGAGCCGTGCGTGAGCAGAGGCCTGGCTAAACGTTTTTTTGTTTTTTTTTTCCTTCATATTTACAATTTTTTTGTAAAGTGCTGCTCTGCTATCAAACCGATCACATCCCTTGCGAGATTATGTAGTGCAACAAAGTGCATATATATATATGAAAGCATTTTTCAAAGAAAAAGTTGTTTTCAAAAGACAAAGTTTATTGCTTGTCATAAGATATTGTGCATAAGTATTCACCCCCCCACCAAATTTGATGTTATTTTGGAACTGCAATGGCTGTAGGAAATGATATGCCATGGGCAAAATAAGCCATCATTTTGAAGAAAATGTTTGTTCAAAATTACTCAGACTTTTTTGAGCAAATAATTATTCATTAGCTTTGCTGTGCAAATTAGTTCTAATGCCAAGAATGCACATGGTTTACCAAGTATGGAGTAGAAGAGAAATTATTCCAGCTAAACACTTTTGGGATACACTGAAACACTGACTGAACCCCAGACCTTCTCAATCAACATCAGGGCCTGATCTCAGTTATGCTCTTAGTGCTAAATGATCACAAAAAAATTGTCAAAATCTTGTGGAAATCCTTTCCAGAAAAATGTTTAAACTGTTAAAACTGTCAGGATTTTTACTGACGATGACTCCTGGCTTTTTGCAATTAAGCTTTTTTTATATCAAGTTTTTATATATTTTTCCAGGTGTCTTTCAATGTTATGTAAAAGTCATCATGCCTATCGTCAAATTTCTACTCTGCAATCTGGAATTGGAAGTGAGGATTTTTGAAAAATGCAGGTTTTATTTGACAAGAAACATAAGAATCTGATGCAAAAGTCGTCTCACTCTTGCAATAACTGACATGTCACTTTCCTAACAATGATGAGATTCCCAAGACACAAACCTAGAAATCCTAAGGAGCAAATATTGACCATAATGACCATTTAGTAAAAAAAAGTGTAGAAACGACCCCTTTTTTTGTTCTTCCCTGAGGAGTGTAAAAATCCAGAGCAAAAGCATCCATCCATCCATCCATCCACCATAAAGAAGTATATTACATTGAAATAATGTGGCAGCTGAGTGGCACATTGGTGCAACATGCAGTGCTTTGTTTTACTTCCTGGGTGTTTGGGTCACTTCTGAGATCAGATTACTCAGGAATTCATATGTTCTCATGTATTTTGACTAGGTGGTTCTCCAATTTTCCCCAAATGTATGATGCTAAGTGGGTTGTCTACATTAAATTGCCCCTAGAAGTGAGTTTGTGCCCTGTGATTGACCAGCCTTGCCATTCATAGTGTAATCTTGTCTAGTCCCCATTGCTCCCAAGGAACAGTAGGCTCAGTGGTGGCTCCAGAGTTAAGGCTCTGGGATAGTGATCAGAAGGTTGGGGATTCAAGCTCTAGAACTTCCAAGGCCAGTAATGCTCTCTGGTCCAGGGCCAATGTATTATAGCTGACCCTGTACTCTCTTCTCAATCTCCTAACGGGGTAGGATATGCAAAGAAATATATTGTGATCTATTGTATATTTTGTCAAATATGGTGTCTTCAAAGACACCTGGATCCACATGATCCTGGCCAGGAAAAAGCTCCTAAGGACAAGGGATATGACGGAACTGAGGTAGAAAGGTAACATTTAAAAGTCCCATTTTTACTTGTGTCTGGAAATAAAAATAAAAATAAAAATGATTCAGGTGACGTGGTGCTTGGTTTCTTTCTATAGCAGGAGTCAGAGAGGGAGCAGGCAGAGCAGCCTGATGCAAAGAGAAAGATTAATGACTTCCAAATAGCTCCGGCTGAAAAGCACCCCTGCATCTCCAGCAGAAAGGACATGAGGGAATGAGGACCTTCTTTGATTCTAGCCACCTGAGCTGATAAACCCAGGAGCGAGAAAAATGTCCTTGGCATGAGGCACTTTATCAAAAGAAGGGGGCAAGATGAAGAAGCTGAGCAGGGAGGGATGGGGGAGTCGGGAGAAGCAGATGGAACAGAGTTGTCTTGAAATCTTTCGCTGTCCCCAGCCCTGGCTTTGGATGACGAATCTCTGCGAGGCTTTGAATTCTCTTTGTCCCGTCCTCTCGTCAAGCGTCAAAGTCATTTGTAAAGGAGAAAAGATACCCAAATGTAATATTCGCGCCGCTAATTTGAGAGAGGATATCACTGAGTTGTGAAAAGCAACAACTGGCCAAAGCTCTCATGCATGAATATTAATATAACATTCCTCCTAGCTGTGTTTAGTGCATGCCAAACACACATTGCTAGATTACTGCCAGTTCGCACAGCAGAGCTTCCCACCACACATTCGCATTATTGATGCTTCCTTTGTTTATTAATCTACTTCAGTGTTGCAGCCAAATTGCAGGCATCCAACAGGTTCTTTTCTCTCCATAGAGGCACCACCTAATGAGACCTTCACCATAGGCAACGTTGAAAACGTGCTCCTTTATTGATTATATTATTCATTGCACCAGCGATGGGGATCCAAAATATTACCTCGAGATATGAAAAAAAAAAAAAAATCAAATACACAAACCAAAATTTTTTATTTTTTTTATTATAAGACAGATTTAAGAGCCAAACTGATATAATAGACATTTATTTTATACAATACAAAGAAGTCTTTCATTTTATTTACCCCAGGTTCAGAGAGGTTTTAGGACCTTTAGGACCCTCAAATTCTGTGAAGCTGCTTTGAGACAATGTCTGTTGTGAAAAGCGCTATAGAAATAAACTTGACTTGACCTTGCTAAAGGGCAAAACAGTAGCAGCTTGGCAGAGGCTTGAACCCTGAACCCATCTGATCAGAACCTCAGAGCCTCAACTGTTGAGCCACCGCTAATCCCAGAGCCATAACCACTAAGCCTGTCCTGACCATAAAGCCAGAGCCCTAACCATTAAGCCTCTCCTGATTAGTAACCCAGAGCCCAAACTATTGAGCCACTGCTGATCAGTTACACAGAGCCTTCCCATTCAGCAACCACTAGTCCAATAGTCAATAAACAAATAGACTGATTAGCACAGCTTCAACCATCAATAATAAAGCTCAACTTGTCGAACAAGCTGTGTAATGAATAATATAGCAGCCAGCACCATGTGTTTGTTGGCAATACTAATGACCTTGCATCAAGTGTCTCTCATGTTCCCTCAACATTTTTTTTGAAAAACAGCAATAGGGGAACAGTGATGGAGAAGAAAAATATCAATGAGTGGATACAGAGTATACACAATCAGCCCTTTTGGTCGATATAATGCTACAAAATGTTTGTTTCTATGTATGCACCAATATGAAAGTAAGCTCATATCTCTAACTCTAGCTTCCAAGACAAAACGCTATGAATGATGTCAGTTTTTCATTCACAGTTGTTGAGTGTACCAGCAGGTTAAGTAGGATGTTGATATTAAGGTCAGTCTCATTCCTACTTTCCAATAGACACTCTTCAACACAACTCAAATTGATTTATCATTTATATTTCTTAGCAGCGTAAAATAATTTTCAATTCCAGCCACCTTCTGCACTGCTCACATAAACATGCTGCGACTGTTTATAGGACGGGTTTGGACATTATTCTTTCGGCTGTCACGAATGTGGAGAAAACTAGATCTACATCTGCAAGAATCTAAGGTCCTGCTGAATAAAGCATTCATCTCGCAAGGTAACCTAACAATCAGTTATGTATGTAGCTTTAACCATTTTTATTTATTTATGTTTCATGGTTCAAAAATTTGTGCCACACTGCTTCTATAACAGAGATATTTTAAATGAATTGAAGGTTAATATAAAGTTATGTTAGCTGTCTTCATCATTCTGGTATCAATTTTTTTTATTGTTAATAACGTACATTCCGAAGTCCGGTGTATTTTGACTCGTCGTTAACTTGTTTGAAAACCTACATTGACTGTTCATAAGCTATTTATAATGTGACCCTGAATAAATCTTTCAGAACACAATGCTGGAAAGTGTATACAATTATATTCTGTGAAGAACTCCAAGGTTTTAACACCTGACTGAGAAGCATGATTTGCCATGTATCCATCTTATTCCTGTTCATTAAACCCTTATACTCTAGAATGGTGTATAAGCGCTAAAGTCATTGCCACTTCATCACACATTTGGCTGACATACACTGCACGAGTGTTATAAATGCTCAATATAATCATTTGATTTACAGTGTTTTTCCAGACAAACGAGCTTTATAATGTAAGAATGCTTAATATGGACACCTGACCATAAGATTCGTATGAACATCCCCTTCCACATTCAGTTCCCGTTTGCTCTTATAGTACCCTCCATTCTTCGTTAAGGGCCTTGCTCAGGGGCCCAGGAGTAGCAGCTTGGTGTGGCTAGGAATTGAACCCATGACCTTCGGATCCAAAGTCCAATGTTTAAACAATTAAGCAGTCATAACAATAAAGACAAAAAAGTTTTCCAGCAATGCTTTATAAAAGCTTTATTCCATGCTTATGAATGTGTTATGACGAAATGTAGCTGTCGGTGTAATAATGCAAAAAAAAATCCATAGTTTTTGTAAGTTTAGGAAATGTTGAGTGACATAAATCTGTGTAAAAGTCCATGAGTCTAGGACAGAGGATTTCCAGGACGCTTCATCAGCCGCCAAAAGAAATTTTCCAGCCATGCAGGGGAAGTTAGCGGACCCTCTGCGAGGGGTCGTCACTGTGACATAAGGTGCTGCTGCGCTAAAGCGTCAAATTGGCTTTACACTCGTCTCCATGATGCAATATTTTCCTTAGGACCATTTCTAAATTCTGCGCCGTTCCCCTCCGGTCTCACCGTCTCTTTTCTCTACATTTCAAAAACCCGAGTTCGCAATTTTTGTTTGCTAGCTTTTAACATGCTATGGCTAATCAAAGCTCTCAGCATATCAAGTCCAGAATTGCCTAATATTTCCATCTACATCATTTATTCAGTCTTTTCTTTTCATCTCCATCGCTTTTTATTGTATTGTATGGGATGTGACTGGTCTCCTTTTTCCTTTTAGACAGAATACTCTTCTGAAAGCACTCCACAGAACAAAATGGATGCAATCTCTTGGAAAAAGGTTTTTCAGTTTTTATTCTAACCATTTGGTCAAACCAGATGCAGACACATATTTGAAATGCTAACAAAATCCATATGTGGTTAGCGTGTCTTAGCGGCTAGTCTGCTTCTCCTCACGATAGCTCAATGTTCTCACAATTTGTCTTTCCAAGATTTTACATTTGAGCAAATAAAGAAGATCAGCTGCAGGTGCATGTAGCCATGATTAGCTTCCACTTTGAATAAAGAAAAAAGTTTCTCTTAGCGTAGCCAGGAAAGACTACCTCCATGGCTAATACATGCAGATGGTAAAAGTCACAGAGCGACGAGCAGGAAATGAGGAACAAGGAGGGAGTACAGAAAGAAATTAACATTTTCTAATATGGCTTTGAATAATAAGACGTTCTTTGACTCTTGTTTTCTGAATCTCAAGGTCGCCGGGTGTGAAATCCCATTAAGCGATGAAGTATAAAGCCTGAACATGAAGCACAACTCTGATTATTGGGAATACTGGGATTTTATCAGACTCCTGCACGTGTGCCAGTGAATGTAAATGCGCTAAAGTTTCTTAACTTAGTGTAAAAAAAAAAAATTATTATATTCATAAAAACGTCATGAATTTCAATCGGTATTCCAATTATGTAGCTTTGGAGTCAGTTAATTTATTTGGCAAGGCAAATAATTTTGGGGTGTGCAATTGATCCCTGTGGAGCTTTTCAATTCCTGTAATTACTGAATTGAGCTGGACATAAATCGGAAACTTGAGGATTTGACACCAGTTTCTAAAAAAAATTTACACAAAATGGACAAAAGTCTTGAGAAACCTGACTTTTTTTTAGCCATATTTCGGTCAACCCTGAACTTCTACCACAAACCTGTTTCAGCATGACAATGTCCATGTGAAGATATGGATATGGCTATGAAAGATATGGAAGATCTTGATTAACCCTATTGAACACTTTCGGGATGAATTGGTATGCACCTCGGACCTCCTCATCCTTACATCAGTTCATGCCAATTGTAACTTTATATTATTTACAGTCCAAAACCATCCTCATGGTTCTTGAGCTTAACCCTCCACCGTAACCAAATAAAACTTTAACCATGATACAAAATCTAGTGGAACAGTGAATGTTACTGTTACAGCAAATGGGGACTCGATGTGGACAGAAATGTTCAGAAATCGCATAGTCGAAGATGTGATTTCGAAATCTTTTCTGAAGAACGACTACTGGAAACTACAGCAGCTCACTGTAAAAGTTCACAGTGGCGCTGTGTAAGTACATGAGTACAGGAAGTAGATTGCGGTTCACCAAAATAAAATCAACTTACTGTACAACCTCAATTCCGAAACAGTTGGAGGGGCTGTGAAAAAACGACATTAAACAAACAAGCAATGATTTGCAAATCTTATATAACCAAGATTTGAGATATCAAATGTCTAAACTGAGTAAATGTACCATTTTTAGGTGAAAAAAAAATTAATTTTGAAATTGAAGGTGGCAACACGCCTTAAAAAAAGGTGGATCAAGCCCATGTTTACCCTGTTCTTTTAACAACATTGGGTAAATGTCTGCAAAATGAGGAAACCAATTGCTGGAGTTTTGGGAGAGGAATGTTGTCAAATTCTTGCCTGATACAGAATTCTAAGTGCTTAACAGCCTTTGGTCTTTTTTAGTCGTATTTTTTCACTTCAAGATGCACTATTGGTGAAAGGTCTGGACGGCAGGCAGGTCAGTTACCCAGCCTGGACATCAAAAAAGTCTAAAAATAACATTCACTGTACATACCTGACTGTATGTGTTTATGAAAATGTTTTTTTTTTCACAGATTAAGCAACTAAGCTAAATGATTAGCTAATTTATTGAATAATAATAACAATTATCTGATAAAATTTGGGAGTACTTCGGCTGCTCCTGCTGTGTGGCCTCCAGGCAAAATGCACAAAAGCGTCGCACTTATCAATTTAATTCAGACAGTGGTTTGGATAATCTACTGTCCTAGTCATATGGCTCAAGTGTGACATTTTTTTTAAGAAAACAGCACTGAAGAAGCACTATTTAACTGCCAGGTTATGATTGGATGTTAGATTGAAAATATTGTGCACATTCAGGCATTGATCATATTCAATTTTGTGAGATTTTGATTCCAACCCACAACTACTCCTGTTTTGGGAGGTAATTTCTTAAATCATTTTCTGTTGATGAAACTAATTTTGAAAGTATTTGCTACAGGGTGGTGCAGGGAAACGGGACATTTTGGCACTAGTAGTTGGCGACTCTGGAACATCGACAATTGCTTGGAACCAGTGTGAGCTTGTTTGGAACCCCTTGCCATTCATTATAATGGAGCAATTGAGTGATGCACAACAACTACTCCAACTAGCGACACCCCAAAGCCCCTGTGCACAAAGCCAGCAATCATGAAGATATGCTTTACATGGGTTGGAGTGGAAGATCTGGAGTGGCTTCAACCCTATTAAACACCTTTAGGATGACTGTGACACTGATTGCACCTCAGGCCTCCTCACCTTACCTACATCAGTATCTGATTTTACTAACACCATTGTGGCTGAATAAACACAAATCTCCTCAGAATTCAGTGAAACATCTTTCCAGAAGAGTGGAGGTCGCTATAACGGCAAACTACAATGCACGTAAGTGTCGTTAATCACAAATAATTGTGGTTTTATTTCTTTTGTTAATACAGGATATCAGAGTAAGTACTTTTTGGTGTATTTTGTGTGCCGGGTCGCTACGAGCCATTTTCTTTTTGAACAGCATCTAATAAATATAATTTGTACCATAGGATCAAATCCTGTGTCTTTCGTCTTTGTTGTTTTTTTGTTAAGTGCTTCGTCTTTCTTTTGTCTTTTTGGGTACAATAGATTTATTCATCACGCACCGATGCAAGACTCCTGATATGGTTTCGGTTTTCCGCTGCGCTTCAGCAAGGCGCCATGTGATCGTAGGTAGCCTTTGAAGGTAGCCTCTTCAGTTTTCTGTCACGTGGCCCTTTGGAAGTGCTTTCTCGCTTTTCTCTATATAAAATTAGAATGAAGCCTGCACAGGTGGTGCTTTTCTTTTAAAAATCAAGCAAACAAAAAAACATTTTCCCATAAAACTGTACTATAATACAATATGCCAAGTGTTCTGTTGAGTATAAAATGCACCTGCTTTGCTTTTATACAACTCATTAAGACTTTTAACTCTCATTTGGACCACAGGCTGTGTTGCTATGGCACTCTATAGCCATATTGGGTCCAGTCTGACCTAATTTGTTTGTGTCGTAGATAAATTTCAGGTCCTTACACTGTGTATGGACAAAGAATTGGGACACATGGCTTTTCCAGCCGTATGTGCAGAGTTGGAGGCACACAATTGTGAATGTCTGTGGATGTGGTAGCATTAAATTGTCCCTTCACTTGAACTAGGAGACCCCAACCTGTTCCAGAATGACAATACCCCTGTACACAAAGCCAGCTCCATGAGGATATGCTTTACATAGGTTGGAATGAAACCTGCTATCTCCTGCTATATAGCTCTGACCTCAACCTTAGTGAACACCTATGGAATGAATTGCAACACTGACTGCACCCCAGGCCTCCTCACCTCACCTACTTTACTTTACTAACAACCTTATGGTTAAATGAGCACAAATCCCCACAAGCACACTTAAAAAAGCATAGTGAAACATCTTCCCAGAAGAGTGGAGGTTACAGCAAATGGGGAATAGGTGTGGAATGGGATGTCCAAAAAGCAAATCTATGTCAGACAAAAAGTTTAAAAGTGCAACAAAAGGTTAAGAAGATTTTTATGGTTTATGGTACCGTATTTTCCGGACTATAACCCACTACTTTTTTCCCGCGCTTTGAACCCCGCGGCTTAAATAACGAAGCGGCTAATATATGGATTTTTCCTGGGTTTTTCCCGGTTTCACAAACTTCAAGCCAAAAAACTGAGCCCCATAACATTGGACCAATGAAATTGCCGAACGGGTTCAGGTGAACCAATGAAACTCTTTATATTAAATCAGATGCGCTCCCACTGAATCGGGCCGCACCACATCATAAATATGGATGATGTTCCTCTGATGTTTGACCTGCCGCTCACTCGGACTGTCAACAGGAAATGGGAATCATTTGTCACGCTGAAAACAACCGGGCATGAAAAAACGCACTTCACCTGTGTTCTGAGCTGCACGGCATCGGGAGAAAAGCTTCACCGATGGTGATTTTTAAACGCACGACGACGCCAAAAGAAAAACTTTTGTGATGAAAGGAAGGAGGAAGACAGTGAACAATGACTTTCTTGGTAGGCTACTGTTTAGATACAAGCCGTGTAACAGACACTGTCTTTCATTAAAGCCTGTGTAAAGTTCATTAGTTTCAATGTAGACACCTGCAGCTTATAGACAGGTGCGGCGTATTTATGTTCAAAATAAAAATCTTTGTAAAATTCATTGGGTGCGGCTTATATTTGGGTGCGCTTTATAGTCCGGAAATTACGGTACTTACAGGTATATTAGTTAGAAAGTGAACATTTTGTCCTCAAAGTTGGGAAAAATGGGTGAGGGTAAAGATTTGAGTGAGTTTGACAAGGGCCAAATTGTGACGTCTAGACGACTGGGTAAGAGCATCTCTAAAACTGCAGCTCTTGTGGGTTGTTCATGGTCTGCAGTGGTCAGTATCAATTAAAAGTGGTCTAAGAAAGGAACAGTAGTGAACCGGCTACAAGGTCACAGGCGGCCGAGGCTCATTAATGCACGTGGGGAGCGAAGGCTGGTCCGTGTGGTCCGATCCAACAGACGAGCTCCTGTAGCTCAAACTGCTGAAGAAGTCAAAGCTGTTAATGATCGACAGGTCAGGACTGTTTTGGCAGCAAAAAGGGGACCAACACAGCAGGTGGTTATATTGTTATGCCTGATTGGCATGTATATTTGACATATACATGCATCAATTTGAATTGAAATGTATTGAATAAATAGTTATTAGAGAAAGACAGGTTGTGTGTGTGTGAAAGATAGGAGTCTGTGATGTGTCTCTACTAATAATGCAGCTGTCGTTAGATCTAGGTGCTCAAACCGTTTATCAAAATCAGCGTACATTTGTTTACAATAATACCACACGCCAAACTGCTCCATGTAGTAAGATCATTAGGAAAGATTTACCAAATCTGACTCTGAATGGATCTTGAAATGTATGTTACTATGGTTACAGATTTTTACAAGGCAGTGCATTCATTGAGAACAGAATCGAGTATTCAGACAGACTCTGGTTATAAGAGGAAACTGACGCTGTCAGTAACGCTGATTACCCGCGCTCTTAATGAGAGACTATCAGCAACACGAAAGGGTGACATTCAGCCCTGACCTCAATTAACACAAGAATGTCAACAACAATCTTACAGCATGCGTTATTCAATTTGGACTGGCGTTTCCTTAAGGGCCTGATAACAGTTGGCATTTCCTTGCTTCAAGGGCAAAGATCCGATGACATACCCATATTCAACCCCTATAAGCTCGTCGTTGGGTTGAATGTTACCATAGTAAGGCCTGTTTTCCAGAGTAATGGGAAGGGGGGGGGGGGGGGGGGGGGCATCTAATTTGGAAGCTGCAGTAATGCCAATCTGCTGCGATGAAAAATCTCCAGGATATTAACAATTAGAGGGGGAATTGATTTGAAAACAGTTGATTGGAAGGCAGGACGCTGTGTGGGATATCTTTTAAACACACACACACACACACACACACACACACACACACACAGACAAGGTATGATGTTCTGGAAATGACAGACACACTTTAATTTAGCTGCATTTGCATATACTCAGATGCCGGACCCAAAAAACATTTACACAGTAAAACACACACATACAGTATTAACACACTTATTTGACTTATTTTTTAGTCTGCATAAATAGGTGAAAGAATTGATTGGCACCCCAATGTGTTACTTTTGCAACCTATTCCACGTTATACGATTTCAATGTTAATATTCATAACGAAGGGCGTAATTTTAGTCCGGATTGTACTGTTTGATCACAGAGAAGAGCGTCGTTTGGACGTGCCAGCCTGCAGAAAAAGGATTTAAACAATCCCGTGTGATTTACGTTCAAATAAGACAAAACGATGGCACGCTGGAGCGCCGAGGGACCGAGATGTTGGAGCTGGCAGCGGATCAGAGGCTGGCCGTGTTGCTGTCAGTGATGGCAGCGATGACGAGAAGACATGTAGACTGTAGAACAATTCAGGAAAAGGAATCATCTAACACACCATGTAAAACTAAAATATATAGTGGAATATGTCAGGAAGGATCAAAGCTGCGTTTTCACGCACGAATAACGGCACGTGGAAAAGCACACACACTTGCATGTGCATTTGAGATGCTAGTTTTGGAGATGCTCTGACTATAGCCATCACAATTTGGCCTTTGTAAAACACACTCAAATACTTACGCTTGCCCATTTTTCCTGCTTCTAACACGTCAACTTTGAGGAAAGAAATTTCACTTGCTGCCTAATATACCCCACCCACTAACAGGTGCCAAGATGAGGAGCTAATCAGTGTTATTCAATCACCCATCATGTTATAAGGTCATAATGTTATGCCTGGTCGGTGTAGTAGGATCATTGTTGCAGCATAGTTCTTGCCCCAATGGGCTTTTATTATTTATTGGTTTCAATAGTTTTCAATCGTATTTTTTTATTCAGATTTCTGATTACTGCTATGGAGTAGCAGTTCGCAGTCCACTGTAAACATGTCAGTAAGAACAATGACCTACACCTGTTCATTAGATGAAATATAACTAAACTACATCTTTGTAAGAATCTTTAGTTGTTCTTGCATTAAGTGGAAAAATGTCCAATAAATCTGGAATAATCTGTACATTCATATATTCATGAAATTTTAAATAATAGAAAAAAACGAAATGCAATTTTTTTGGCTGATTAAACATTTTCTCTAAGCTTTATTCCCCTACTCTGGTTAATAATTGATGTCTTACATTTCTAGCTTACATCTAATATGCATCCCACTAATGAGTGTGTAGTTCGAGTGTGTAATTTGGTTCTTTTAGGGTTCGAGGCAAAAACAAAATTCACTGAACTTAGGATGGACAACAAAGTTTATTTAAAATGAACGTTATTTTTTTCAAACAAAAGTTTTTCACACATTTGTGTCTACAGCAGAAAATGATAAAGAGATTAAAACCAAATCATTTCCTTTAAAGCCATTTCGTTTAATTATCAGACGTAGTGTTCAGAAATGTGAACTGCAACACGAAATAATAGGAGACCAGTGGGGTGGGAACTATGCTGCCCCATGCTCCTTCTAAAGCTAGATCATACAAATGTATGTATAATTTAGGCTTTCTTTCCCTTGTTGTAAGTGTCAATAACTCAGGGACATCCGTGAAAGGAAAGTAATCATTATTCAGGTGGTGTGGTGATTGATACTGAGTTACTGGTCCCATCACCAATGTTGACTGCTAGTTTTCCAGTATTTTAATCATCTCATCCCAAGACAATTTGTGATCACAATATCATTTAAAAAAAAAAAAAAAGAAAATTAACCTTACATTAAATAATATATTTTATAGAATGTTTAGAAAACAGGATAGCTATAACATTAAAGCAGTTATAGTAAATCATTACCTTCCCTTTTCTGTCTCAAATTGAATGGCACATTATGACACATCTTGTTTAAATAATCAAATCTGATTGGCCAGAAGGTCCTTGTACCACGCGTCAGATAGTCACGAGTATTAATATCAACACTAATTCTAATACATTATTACAGTAACAGTAGATTAACTCCTTCTATTAGAGTACCTTGCTTTTGTACCTTCTTGTTTGTACCAACATTTATGCACCTCTAGTGATTGAAATGTAACTATGATATATTTTCATAGCATTTCACTGATGTTCTGAAGTTCTGCGAGCCATGGCCTAGCCCTTACATATCAAACTTTTCACAACGAATCCAAGTAGAACACTGTTCCAAAAAAATTATTTGTTGATCCTGAAAAACAAAAACGAACCTCAAAAAGTCTAGCTGGCTGCTAATGACATCCATTATATAGCAGCAAAACATGTGTTAAGCCCAGCTAACTCTCAGCTTTTTATCTGACTTGGTATGCTAATATTATATTTATGATGTTTTACATTGAACTTTGATCAAGTATGAATAAATCGGTGACTAAGAGTCAGACACTGAAATTCCACTTCAATCAACATACACCGGCTAATTTGCTAGCACGTAACTAAATTGCTAGCTAAGTTAGCGGAGATTAGCGTTCTTTAGTTTTTCAGGAGGAAGAACATAAGAATTACTTCATATCTGCCTGATTAATGAATATTCATGTGTATTCAGAGATCCTTGTACTGTGAAAAGCACTAACGTTATTTTTCAGGAGATAATTATTCGAAGGGCGAAATTTTAATGACACAGGTTAGTCGTCACATGTCTGTCCAAAAAAACTTGTCTGCAACTTTTCTAAGGCATGGCTTTCTGCTTTTTATTTGTCACCTGGGCTTTCTCTTGATAAAATCAAGCCGTTTTTCATCATGCAATGAAGCCTTTATAGTTCTGCTTTTGGCAACGACCGGCTGCACTCTGGGAGGCGCGCGCGTGTGTGTGTGTGTGTGTGTGTGTGTGTGTGTGTGTGTGTGTGTGTGAGATTGCCATGACAGTTATCTTCAAAGTTCTACAGTTTTCCTTATAAACCTTTCAAACTCTTTACTTCTAGCTTTCATCAGTTGTTTTTCTAAGCCCACCTCATCTCTGGCATTCATTAAATCAACTGGAGAATTTCCTTTTTTCTGCTACTTAAAAGAAATGGCTGGGTTCATTTATATATATATATATATATATTATACGTATACACCAAACTACACTCTATGGTCAAAGGTTTGTGGACACCTGACTATACGATTAGTACGTGTTTTTTTAACATCCCATTTCACATTTTGTCCCCATTTGCTGTTATAAGAACCTCCACTCTTCTGGGAAAATGTTCCACTTGATTTTACAGTGTGTTTTGTGGAAATTTCTGTTCATTCAGCCACAACAATGTTAGTAAAGTCAGATACTGATCCAAAAGGTTCGTCCCAAAGGTGTTCGGTACAGTGGAGGTCAGAGCTCTAGAGCAGCAGATCTTATTCTCAAACCCATGTAAACCACATCTTCATGAAGCTTACTTTGTCATGTTGGAACAGATTTAAGTGAAGTAGAAACAGAGAACCGCATTCAAAGCCTCCAACTTTGTGGTCACAGTTTGGGTAAAGATTCACATATGAGGATTCATTCATCTAAATCACACCAGTATAAGGTTCCTCAAGTTTTTTGTACGTAATTCAGTTAAGGGTAAAGGTCAGGTTTGTGGTGAGTATGAGAAGTCGTGCAGTCGGAGATGCTGAGGTGGTTATTTGGGTAGTTCTGCTCCGTGTGATACTGGAAGTGCAGCAGTGGGAATGTTTGCATGTTTAGAAGTAAGTCAGTGGAGCGAGCATACAAACTCCCAGCTCCCCTGTGAACGTCTTCACTGCTGTTCACGGCCAACACGTTTCTCCGTTCCTGTCTCACACTGAACAAACTCACTGCTGTAGAGCTTATAAACTGAGAAATGGAGCTTCTACTGATGTTAACAACTGATATTAACATTGGGTGGGGGGTGGGCGGGGGTCTCAGAGGGAGATGAAGAGAGAAAAGGGGATGAATAGATTAACAGAGGGATGAATTAATATATAGATAGAGAGGGACAACAAAGAAAGATTGTGAATGAACAGAGATAATCAGTGAGATTGGAGATAAACAGAGAGAATGAGGGAGATGAACAGACAGGGAGAAAAAGTGGAAAATAAAGAAAAAGATGGAGAGAGTGAACAGAGATAGATAGATAGATAGATAGATAGATAGATAGATAGATAGATAGATAGCGGTGAACAGTCAAACAAGCCAGAAAAGAGAACAAGGAGGTTAATAGATGAACAGAGAGATGTATGAGATAGAGGGAGACAAACAGGTAAAGATATATAGAAAAAAGAAAGAGAGATAGAAAGAGGGGAGGCTACAAAATAGTTTTGAGAACAGATGGGACTTAGAAGAAGCAGGTGTGGCTGTAAATGTACCTGTTGATGGCTCTGATGCCTCCACAGAAGGAGGTGCTGTTTATGTGGACAGATTTAGAAAAAGCAATCTGGTCAAGAGGATGACTCTCTCTCTCTCTCTCTCTCTCTCTCTCTCTCTCTCTCTGTTACAGAGTAAAGCACACTTAATATCTGACAAATAGAGCGAGAGGAGACGCTGAATCGAGGATGACATCTACACAGAGAAGCAGTGCGATTAAACAAGTGATGCAGACAAGTTTGTCCTTCACACAAACACTGCTTGGTAGATCTGTGCATGAATCCGACTCGGATAGAGTGATGATGCGCTATAGAATAGAGTGATGTACTGTAGTAGAAGAAAACAATTGACGGATGTAGAACAAAGGATTAGTGACAAAAACTGTCAGCATTCTAGCTTTCTTACTTTCATTATTCTTTCTTTTTTTATTATTGTTTATTGTTTTCCTTTTTTAATGCCTTTCTTCCCATTTATTTGCTTACCTAATTACTTGTATAATTACTTTCCTTTATCATTTTCTTATTCGTTTCTTCTTTCCTTCCTTCTTTTTTATTTAGTCATTTGGTATTTTCTTTATTTTTTTTTACTTTTTTATTTTCCTCTTTTCTTAATTTTTTTTTTATTTATCTATGATTTATTTCCTTTCTTATTTCCTCCTGCCTGCTTGTTTGTAGTTTATTAATTTCTTTCCATTGTGGCTTCCTCCTGAACACCATCAGAACCACCACCACCATCATCAGCACCACCTTCATCACCATCACCACCATCAGCATCAACATCACAATCAGTACCACTACCATCAGCACCACCATCAGCACCACCTTCATCACCATCACCCCACCACCACCATCAGCATCAGCACCACCATCAGCACCACCACCAGCGAACAACACCCACCATCACCAGCACAACTTCCACAATCAGCTCCACCACCATCAGTACCACCACCACCAGCTACCACCACCTTACCACCAGCTACCACCACTTTACCACCAGCTACCACCACCACCACCAGCCCAAACAAAACAGCACAGTGGGGATTTTCCCTCAACAGTCGACTCAACAACAGCACCATGTTTCAGTTTCATTTTTCAAACTGATCTACATCAGCTGCCCTGGGCTTCCTGCCAGTAGTCTCTCTCTCTCTCTCTCTCTCTCACACACACACACACACACACACACACACACACACACACACACACACACACACACACATGCACAAATGCAGCTATGAACCCAGAAACTTTTCCTATTATGGTTGGTTTGTTCTGACATTTCTGGTTTATTTAAAATTTGGAATAATCTCATGTTTGTTTATCGCAGTTGAAGCTGGAGAACTGAACACAGATGGATGTCTGGTGGTTCCTGGTGAGAGCAAAGATAAAGGGGAAAGAGAAGATCTGGGAATTTTATCTTCCAAGCCGTGTCGATACATCCCTCACGCCAGACTTTCACAGCTAACCTCTTATACAATGTAATCAGACCGAACTGCTGGGTCTGAAATACAGGAAACTGGGTGAATGGGGCAGGAGGGGGTGAATGGGGGGGTAATAATCTGGAGCAATAGCACAGCAGTCGACTGACGACTCTGAATCAAGTCTCTTTCTAGTTTTTATCTCTTTTGAAGATTTTTTGTGACTTTGATGAATTTGGACGCAAACGTGTCTCGTCAGTTCCGTCTTTGGTTTGATTGAATTTAGTCATCTGCATAAACAGGAGGTGATTAACAGCTGTAATCGCACGCTAATGTCAGCTCGGCGTCCTCGCGCCGCTGTTTTCATCCATCACGCTCTCCAGACGCCACTGATCGCTCGACCTGATTAGCATCCGCTAGTGAAGAATGATGGCCACTATCAGCACTGTAATGGACCAGGATGTGATTCCTCTGTGAGACTGTGAGGAGCAGGAGAAACCTACGTTCTGGAAAGGTTGTGAACAGGGTGTGAGGGTCAGGGCAGGTTCTGAGCCTGGTTCTGAGCAGGTTCTGAGTGGGTTCTGAGTGGGTTCTGGGTTAAGTCTATGTTGGTGTGGGTGTGACACACATATACGCTATAAGGAAGATTAAAGAATAAAGGGAACGAAATAAACTAAGTCTGTATACCTGTAAGTCTGTACATCTGTGCAGAAATTTGGACTTACATATGTACACCTTTTAGTCTGTACATCTGAAGGTCTGTACATCTGTACACCTGTAATCCCATACACCTGTAGGTCTATACAATCGCATACCTGTATGCCTGTACATCTGTAGGTCTGTACACATATAAGCCTATAAAACCGTACATCTGTAGGCCTGTTCACCTGTAAGTCCAAACATCTGTTGGTCTGTACACTTGTACACCTGTAGACCTTTATGTCCATGAACCTGCAGGATTGTACACCGATAAGCCGATACACCTGTATTGCTGTAAGCCTGTAAATCTGCAGGGCTGTACACTTGTACACCTGAAATCTTGTAGCCTGTAAAGTCTGAACTCTAAGTCTGTCATCTTGTACACTTGTAGGCCTGTATGTATGTACACCTCAAAACCAGTACACTTGTACACCTGTGTGCCTGTACACCAGTCACGTCTCTCCACAAGCCAGTGAGGTTTAAAACACAAAGCCGTATGTTGCAGGTTGGTTTATTAAACAGTCGACAGCTTCTCAAAAGAATGATAAGGTGCTGAGGGTTTGAGAAACTCGCCCGGCGCCGACTGACACAAAGCATAATCCACGCTGCACATTTATTATGGACTTATGAATTTTAATGAGTGAGCACAAGGCTCTCGTGTGTTTCCGCCTGCAAAATAAGCGCAATTTACCCGCTTCGCTTTTCGCCCGATTCAGTCTGAAGTGCGTGCTCTGTTGTGCTTTTGTTTGTTTGTTTGTGTGATTGATTTCTCGAAGGTCTTACAATGTAATAGTAACACCGCTGAATGTTTTAATAGAGCGGCAGTAACATTAACGCTAATCCTATGTGGAGTCCACGACCGTCAGGGGAAGTGTAATCTGGCCTACGTTTATACACTTTTAAGTCCACTAAGGAGAGAAATCTCCATTTTGGGTTGTTGCTCCGCCTCCTGCTCTTTCAGATGAAACACTAGGTAACAAACAAACAAACAAAAAAACCATCCAATCAGAAAAACATAACTCTCAAAAGCCGAGCAACGAAACACAACCGAGAATACGCTAGCGCAAAAGCAAACAACATATTCAGAAACACAAGTACAACAAACAGCAAATCGCAAAAAAAAGGAAAAATCATTACAATCGAAGCAAAAACCAAACAACATATTCAGAAACACGAGCATGTAGAATGTCCGACACACTTATGTGCATTTATACAGTGACTATTTGCAGCAGGTTATAGCGCATAATTAAGTTATAAGTCCATCTGTAGGACTGTACACGTTCCCCATTTATCCGGGCTTGGGACCGGCACTAAGAGTGGCTGGGGTTGGTAACCACTAGACCACCGGGGACCCTCACGCGTGTAAGACTATGAAAGCGCATAATAAAGTTGTAGGTAAAACCCCGATTCCAAAAATGTTGGGACATTGCGACAAATGTAAATAAAAACAGAATGATTTGCATATCATACAAAACAAATATATCTAAGAATCTATATCATTTCATGGAAAAATAAGGTCATTTTGAATTTGATGGCTGCACCAATTCTCCAAAAAGTTAATACATGGTCATGTTTACCACTGTGTAGCATCACGTCTTCTGTACGTATACATCTGGAAACCGAGGAGACCAGTTGATCAAGCTTTGTGAGAGGAATGTTGTCCTATATGTGTCTGATACTGGATTCTAACAGTTCTGGGTGTTCTTTGTTGTGTTTTTCATTTCATGGTGCACAAAATGTCCAGTTCAGAACCCGGACTCTACTACAAAGTCATGCTATTGTAATCGCTTAGCAAAAGTTAGCAATGTCTTGGTTAAATATGCTAGGTCTTCCATGAAAAAAACGTTTTCTGGATAGAAGCATTTGCTGCTCTAAAACCTGTATATACCATTCAGCATTAATGGAGCCTTTCCAAATGTTCAAGCTGCCTAATGCACTAATGCACTTTAATACAGTCATAGATGTGGCTTTTTGAAATGAGTTCTGATAACGAGCCAGATGGTCCCTCTCCTCTTTAGTCTGGAGGATGTGGTTTCCATGGGTTCCAAAAAAATGTACCAATTCGATTCATCTGACAATAGAACAGTTTTCCACTTTGCTTCAGTACATTTTAAATGAGCTTTGGATCATGTTCACGCATGCCTTCTTCTTTGAGATTAGAGATTTAACCTGCATTAGTGGATGACATGGCAGACTGTGTTCACAGACAATGATTTCTGGTGGTGTTAATGAGCCCATGCAATGATTTCCATTACAGAATCAAGACTGTTTTAAATGCAGCGGGCTGAAGATCACGGACATCCAATATTGATTTTCACCCTTGTCCCTTGTGCACAGAGATTTCTTGAGATTCTTTGAAACTTTTGATGATATTCTGTGCTGTAAATAGTTCAATATTCAACTGTTTTGCAATTTTATATTGAGGAACATGATTCTGAAATTGTTTCACAATGTGTAGACACAGTCTTTCACAGATTGATGAAGCTCTGCCCATCTTTAGTTCTGAGACAAGCTGCCGCTATAAGATTCACTATTTATACCCAATCATCTTACTGACTTGTTGTTAATTAACCTCAACCATCGTTTCTAGAACTTTTTTATTTTTATTAACATTTACTTCTCAAAACTTTGTTCGCCCTGTTCCAACTTTTTTGAGACGTGTTGCAGCCATTAAATTCAAAATGACCTAACATTCATAACATTTGTTCTATTTTCTGTTTTATTATGAATAAATTATGGGTTTATGAGGTTTGCAAATAATTTCATTCTGTTTTTATTTCCATTTTACACACTGCCCCAACTTTTTTGGACTTGGGGTTGTACAGCATTGTGCTCGACAAGTGAGCCACTGTTCATATAGAATGCAGCTTCTTCACCATCGTGGCGTTCGGGCAAGCAGATTTGCTGAAGTGAATTAAACACTGCGTATTACAGTGAATTTCCCCAAACGATCCTACTGAGAGACATCTTGCTAAAATGTTGGTTATCTCTGCATGCAGTGGTTTTGTTTTGGTTAAATATACACTTGTTACACGCATCATTCAATCCAAAGAAAACGAGCACGAGGAAGCATTTTCAGTGGCACCATGAGAGCTGTAAATGAAATGATCTGAGAAAATGGACCGAACTGCACACAATTCTCATCTGTAATCAACACAAGAGGTGATGTAATCCTCTAGTAACGCAATCCCGTTCAAATATTCCCTGCTTCAACATCACATGTTTACATGCTGTGAAATAAACCAGTGTTGGTTCATTGAAGCCACCATGATGTATATTTTGATCTAGGACACTATATGGACAAGAGTATTGGGACATCGGAATTTTCCAGCCATATAAGGTGGAGGCTTTTTACCTAACATTACAGATCAGTGGAAGTCGTCGCATATCACAGCGATGTTAGGAAGTTGGGGTCAGAGAAGCGTCCCTGGATCGCAGAGGTTTAAGGGTCTTGCTTAAGGTCCCAACAATGGCAGCTTTGTTCGACATTGTGGCTTGAAATCCCAACCTTCCAATCATTAACCCAGAGCCTCAACCACTTCCCCCATATGTTCTACCCCTAAGAACCTTATGTGCCTCTTCACCAAACTGTTATAACATATTAGAGACACATAATTGTATAAATAGTTTTTTGGATGTGGCAGCATTACATTTTTCCTTTGCTAGAACAAAGAGGCACAAACTTGTTCCAGCATGACAAAGCCGCTGTGCACAAAACCCATCTCCATGATAATACTCTATGGTGTACATTGCTTGGAAGTGTGTGAAAGTTCTTGAGTGGCCTGCTATAGCGCTCTGACCTCAACCCTATTAAAGAACTGATGACTGCACCCCAGGCCTCCTCACCTGACCTACATCAGACCCTGACTTTACTTACACCCTTGTGGCTGAATGAGCACAAACCTCCACAAAATGTAGTGGAACATCTTCCCATTATGACAACAATTGGGGACTAATTGTGGAATAGGATGTTCAAAAAGTTTTTTGTCCACAAACTTTTGTCCATATAGTGTACGTTCAAACTCGTGACAATGCAACCATAGACTATTTTATTTTACCATGAGCTGTGCATTCACATCCATCCCAAAAAGAGCATCGAGAAGCGATAACGGAGGATTTCAGACGCGTCCACGATTCTGTTTCAGTCAGTTTAAGCCGTTAAAAAGAAGCTCTGACGCAGTGGAGTCAAATTCAACAGCTGTCATTAAAACGTACGCCGTTAATGGAGCTTGTGTTGGCAAATCGTCTCCGAGTTCTCACACAGATAAGAGGGATATCTTTAATTTCCCCACACAGCTTGCTTGTTTCCAGCCGTAACCCTGTGGGGAGCTCAAATGCACCATTTTTTCTAGCGGAGGCCGTGTTAGGGCTGACGATTAGCTCATGTACCAGGCACTACCAGTTGATTTCTGTGAAGGAAACGTATACTTCCAGAAACAAGCAAAAAACAACTCGGCCCTGGATTCATATGTGAGATTTATCGATGCCGATAAACATATTGTTTAGTATACACAACAAACTAAAACACAACAGAGAACTAAAACCACAACACAAAAACTATAAACTACAGCAAAACACAACTAAACTCAAAACACAATGATGCTAACAAAGGAAAAAATTAAGAAAACTGTAAACGCATAAAAAAAAAAGTCCCACAACAAATAAACTCACAACAGAAAAACTGTAAAGAGCAAAACAAAAACAGGAACCTATAATCTTGACACAAAATCAAACAACCAAACACAAAAAAAACAGAAAATCTATAAACACGACACAAAATCCCACAACGACTGAAAAAAAATACAACAGAAAACTATAAACGCATCCAAAAATTCCGAAACAGAGAAACTATAAATCACAACAGCTAAACTATAAGGAGCAAAACAAAAAACACAACAGAAAAAAATATAAACACAACAAAAAAACTCACAAAATCTAAAAAAAAAAAAAAAAAGACCAAAACACACAACAGAAAAAACTACAAACCCACAACAACTAAAGTAAACGAAACTAAACTAAAAAAAACACAACAGTAAAATAAACCCACAGCTAAACTACAAACACAACAGAAAACTACAACCAAGAGAAATAAACTGTCTGGATGCTGAAATTGTGTAAAGCTGTTCTTCACGCTAAAGTAAAGTGCAACAGCTGTAATTTATATATTTGTTTGGTCAAAGTAAATCTTCAGAGTGTAAAAATGATGTAGTTTGTTGCATAGAAACAAATTAAACATGTACATACAATTTATACAATAAAACAATAACCCAATAAATAACACAGCAGCAAACACACACACTCCACATACCTACACACACACTAGCAAACCGACACACACGCTTGTGTTTGTGTTTTCAGGTTGTATTTGTGTTCTATTTATAATGATTTATTTGTGCAGTTGCTGTAGTGTTGTTTTTTTTTTTTTGTTTGTTTATTTGATGTTGCGTTACAGAATTTTGTGTATGTGATTTTGGTTTCGAGTTTGTCAAAAAAAAAAAAACTATAGCATAAATCATAGAACAGGTCAGCATGATTAAACATGGCCAATCTAAATCCATAAACAGCAAAGCTAGCAAAGCTAGCGAAAGCAGAAAACAGGAAACAACTAGCAAAGCCACGAAACAGGAAACAAACCGAAAGCAAACGACTAAGAGGAAAGTACATTTGCTTTAGTGATACACAAACTTTGACATGAACGCCAGGGTGTAAATAGAGAAATGAATTAAGGATAAATGAACAAGATAAAGGTGAACACATTAGATATCAAGCCAGTGACAGGAAAGGGGTGGAGACCAGATGACAGATGACATGTAGAGCATTTGTCAGATTCCCGTATCCAGAGCCACTTATTATTATCATTTATCCAAGTGAGCAGCTGAGGGTTAAGGGTCTTGGCCCAGTGAAAGCATGATAGAGGTGGGATTGAACCTTTCCTAACAGACGTGCAACATTTTAACCTCGAAATTTCCACAAGCAGATAAACGAGATGAAGAACGAGTAAAGGATGAGTTCGAAATGACATTGGATAAAGAGGGAAATTTCCGAAGCCTGTGCTACCAATTTCTTATCTGTATGCTTCTCCACATGGCAATCTTCCTCACAGCTGCCACTTAGGTGTCAAGGTTTAGCTTCCACAGTTTAGCTGGTGACAGAAGCTAGAAGATGCCCTTGACATTTCCTTCAGTCGAAGGTCCACGAGTGAGCTTCGAGGTACGAGCGTATTGACGTGTCCGGAAATGAGAGTTTAAGATGCTGCCTGTGATTAACAACCGTAACGTTTAACCAGGGAGCAAAAACGAAAAACAAAAAAACAACCTCTGAAGGACACAGTGTGAGTTTTATCCTTGCCCTTTGTTTCAAAGCAGACCAGGGCAGAAACCCGTTCATATGAATCCGCACGTGTCAGTGGATGTAATTCTTTATAATGTAATTGCTTGACCTCCAGTAAGAGTGCAGGCCCTATATCCGTGCGACCGAAACGACTCGCGGCTCTCCCTCACGTCTTTTATGCCTTTCTGAATTATAGATTTGGCTCCGAGAGTCCTAAACGCCACTCTGAAGCCGATTTAAATATAGTTACTGATTAAGGCAGACGGGAACATGACCTACATGCATAACTTTTTCTCCGGTGTCTTTTCGCGCTCTGCTCGGGAACACGTCCGAGCAGCATTCCAGCTGGGAAAATTGCTCTAATTATAATTCGGGAGGCAGTGTTCGTTCTTCCCGCACACAGGGCCCATTCTGTGGTGGAACGCAGACAGCTGTGGCGTGAAGCTCAAAAAAAAGAGACCCTCGGCTCGATAAATAGACCCCCTGTCTCCTCAGACGACCCCTGAAATAATATAAAATAATCACGCAGCTGAAGAGCCCAAAATAGCCGAGCCACCTGGGAGGGGATCGGTGCTCATCAATCTCTCGCTTGCCGTCCCTGAGACCAGACGCCCGGCTGTACACACAATCGTTCGTCCTTTTTATCAGCCACCTGAGCTCCATTTAACGGCGCCATTCCCCAAGAGCCGAGCTGTGATTACATCGTTTCCCAGACCTCTCTTTCTCATTACCTTTAGCGATAATATCCAACATGTGGCTAAACATATCAGAAAGAAAGAAAAAAAACGGTATGAGCGTTAAACACTCAGACACCAGACATTAGGAATATTGGGTGGATTTTAGAAAAGATTTTTGACCACAGTTTTATTGAATTCGGAGTGGACAGAAAGTTTCTATAGTAACAACAACTGTACCGTGAGAACACTAGGATTTCTGGGAATTGGGATTGTTGTGTACAAACTGCTGTGCATCTTCCTTTCGGCTTCTCCCGTTAGGGGTCGCCACAGCGGACCATCCGCATGTTTGATTTGGCACATGTTTTTACGCTGGATGCCCTTCCTAACGCAACCCTCCCCATTTATCCGGCTTGGGACCGGCACTAAGGCTTGTGCAACCCTAATGGCTGGGGTTGGTTCCCTGACCGGGGATCGAACCCGGGCCGCAAGTGCTGTGCATCTAAAACGGTTTGAATCTCGGTTTATTATTTTAGTTTTATGTTGAACTAATGAAATTTATGAATAAAAATATAATTATTCATTATTAAATGAAGTAAAATGTTAATACAGTACAGTACTGTACACCTAAAATAGCATTTATGGGGTGGCGTCTGTTTATCACAGTTTTTCCTTTAGTACTAATACTGTAATTGTCATTAGAAAACCATTCAGATACTAGAGACTAAAAAAGCCCATACTTAATTCCTTTATCCCCACTTTATATAGGAAGGTTTGTGACCCCATGATTATTTTTGGAAATCTAAAGAAAACTAAAAGAATGTAACCCAATTTTAAAATCTTTGACTTAAATAGTAAAGATTGAGCAACTGCAACAATTTAACAATCCATAACTGAACAATAACAAACCGGAAAAAAAAAAAACATTTGCACAATACATTTTGCCATGGCAATTTCATTCTTTAGACCAAATGTAGTGCACCTTTATTTATTTGACAAATAAAATACTATAAAAAGCAGTTTCTTCGTCTGTTTTTACTTTGTGATTTTTCGTTTCCAAAATTGCTTAGTGACCCTTACAAACAACAACTTGGAATTTAACAAGCTGCGATTTAAATGAAATGATTATTATTTATTATTATTGTCATTGTTGTAAAAAATAAAAACGATTCAACATACAGAAGTCATGAAAGTGCAGGTATATCATGTATATACTGTATAATATATATATATATATATATATATATATATATTCAAATCATCTTATCGCATTATATTTTACGCCACAAAATCTCCAAGCGTCTAGCCGGAGCTGTAATGCTAGACTAGACTCATTCTTCAACACACAGCATGTGTCCTGACAGGCAGCTTGGAGACGGACAGCAACTGGCATGTAAAAAAAAACATGGGGCAGATGGGTAGCAAGTGACCTCATCACTGGAACATATGCCCCTTCAGCAGGTGAGCTTGGAGGTGGGGCTACACACACACACACACACACACACACACACACACACACTTGCGTTCATACCCCACAGGAATGGAAACTTTTAATCCTTTACCTAATGCACCATGTGATAAACAGATAGCCGTAGCATCTGATCTGACCATCCAGATGTTATATACACACTAGTGTAAATGTCATACCAGGAAAAAAAAAATTAAAAAAAAATAAATAAATAAATAAATAAAAA
>JAAIIK010000109.1:1409432-1423228 GCA_014706435.1 Silurus glanis
ACACACACACACACACACACACACACACACACACACACACACACACAGCATGTAATTGAGAAGTTCAGCTCTGACCTGACCTTGAACAAACCCTTACATTTTTTATTTAAATTCCTCTAATTCCTGGATAACGATCTTCAACAACGTGCCCGTGTAACAATTAGTTCAGCAATTACCAGAAAACAAACAGCACGATGATGAGGCACGGCACGGCCGATAAAGAAAGTTTCCCTTAGGCTAGGCTTGAAAATATCAGTAACGTTCCATGATAAAACAGACGGTAGTGAAATTTAAAAGACAACCTGTTGATATAGAAAACAACACCAGAGACAGATGTGCACACGTGGTCTGTTTCTAGTTTTGGAAATTGGCCTTTGGCTTTACAATGGATACAGAAAAATACTAAATATTTTAATACAATTATAAATAATAATAATTATTATTATTATTATTTTAAAACACACCCTACAAAATAAAAAAGAAAATTATAGTTAAAAAAATTATAAATAAATATAAAAGAATAACATTTATTTAAATAATTAAGTACAATTTTTTTGTTTTTATTATAATATTAACAGTAAGGAATTCTTTCATTACACAGAATAATTCATCAAAATAAAATCTTAGAAATGATTCTGTCATGAATTAAAAGGGAAGTTAAAAAATGTGATTTGGAAAATGTTCAGATTTACAGAAAAAACATCTGGATTTCTTTTGTCTCCTCCACTTTATCGTGATAAAAATACAGTGAGTGATAAAAAAAAAAAAGATCAAATGTAACTCAAAGCTAAAGCAATTATTGAGATTGCGGAATATTGCAAAGATTGTATTGACTGAATATCTGATTTGATTTTCTCCGTATCGTTCAAAAACACGGCCTTGTGTCATTCTCATCTCTGCTTTATTCGTCCCTGACCGAAACGGGGCGCAATGAATCTGGAGCCTGGGCTCAGGTAAACAGATCTGGGTTAAACCTTGACTCTGAGGACATCATTCTGTGACAAGCGTTTAGCTTTTGTGATGAGACAGATCACATTTTCCAGCAATGTCAATTTAACGTTTTTTTTTTTGTTTTATAAAAAATATGATCTGTTTTCTAGGTCATTTCAGAACGTTTACTTTACTATGCAGCATTTCAACTGAAATGGGAAATACTTAATCCTCTAGAAGTGTTGTGTTTGATGGGATTGGCCAGAATTCTTGAATTGTTCTGGAATTTGTTTATGAAGACATGTTCCACCAGAAGAAGCTGGTATCAATGAGCTAGCAGGATCAGTTCAATATCAGGTCACATTATTTGCTCCTGAAAGTGTTTTAGTGAAAGTGAGCATAACAGCATCAGCGAAGCCGAGAAAAAATATTCAGTATATTGACCGTAAGTATCGTATGCACCTTTTAAACATCCCATTTACACATTTAGTTCCCTATTTCCTGTTCTAATAACCTCCACACTTCTAGGAAGATGTTCCACCAGATTGGTGGACGTTTGCGCTAATTCGACCAATAGGGCATTAGTAAAGTCAGGTACTGATGTAGGTGAGGTGAGGAGGCAGTCAGCATTCACATTTTTATCCCAAACGTGTTCAATAGATGAGTTATTGCAGGAGATCTTCCACTACAATCCATTTAAACCATTTGTCCATGGAACATGGAACTGGCTTCGGGTCTCCTAGTTCAAGTGATGCATAAATTTCCTGGCGCATCCAAAAAACATCCTATACACAGGATTAGTATAAGTATTAAAAAAGTATGAAAAGGTATCGAATGAAAATTTGACCGTGTGACTAAACACATCGGAGAATCCGATTCTGATATACGTCAGAGATTGTTAACGTGACGCATGTTATAGTTGCACCTTCTCTTTTGTATCACACTATGCCCCGAAATGTATGCGCTCATTCAAACACGTGTTTACAGACAGAGTAATTATCGCAATGTGATGTGGGAAAAGTGGAAAAATGGACCGGAGCCATAACGGCTGTGAGTAAACGAGTGCTGAAGGCGACGGCATACGCTGCAGCTTCACTAAGGCGCAGTGGGTACGAGGAGCTGTCAGAGTGACAAATAGTGGCTACCACTACATCTCCTAACAAATATAAACCTTCATGATATCTGCCGTTTACTGTGCTGAGAGCAGACCCAATAAGGACACGGGCGCTGGAGGATACACGGCGCAGGCTTTGCTATGGGCTGCCGAGGGAAAAAAACACCGAAGAGTCTTATAAAAGAAGTCCGATTCAATTTAGGGGACGGTTATGACATGGGATAATTCATCAGAACCTTGTGAGAGTTAAAAGCAGGTCTGATTTCTTATGATGAAATTCCTCTTCGGTTACATTATAGCATCATGTTAACTGGTAGAGAGTCAGTCTCGGTGGGAACATTAACCAGGAGACACCGCGATTCATCACAATACTGGAAATGACTTGGAATAATATGAATGTTATAATAAAACATTTGCGTTTCTGAGAAATCGTGAACAATTTGTTTCCATTGATTTATTTATTTTTAAAAAAATGACAAAGGAGGCGTTTCAATGTTCAACGGTTGGAGTGATATATATATCATGGAATCCTAAATCCTATTAATCTGCTCTGGGATGAACAGGATCACAAGGTCAGAGAGAAATCTGAAATGTGATTTTTTGATTTAGAGATCTTGTATACTGTAACACAAAACAGGCTTTAGTCAACTACAAACTATCCAAAGAACCCTTGAGGAACCCTGAGGTTCTCGTTTATCAGAGACTGCCACTCCCTTCCACACTGACAGTGCTGGTAACCAATTAGAGATCCACAACATAAAACCAGAACATATTTGGAATGAACAATTTTCTTTGCGAAACTTACCCGAGCGTGGTCATCGTGACAATGGTGTACCAGAAAGATGCAGGAATGCTAGTGAACTTGCTAGAGCTGGACCCCTTTTCAGCGTAGAACATAACTGTGGCGAAAATGATGATGGCCATTGTGAGGGAGAAGAGCAGGAAGCCGAGCTCAGAGGCGCAACTTTTAAGGGTGTATCCCAGGATGCGAAGGCCTTGGGAATGGCGCGAGAACTTGAAGATGCGGAAAACACGGAAGACACGCAATGTGACAAAGGCGCCACTCACATCCTCGTTGTCAGTCATGACCAGGCCGATGTAGTAGGGCAAGATGGCCACCACATCGATGATACTCATGACCGAGCGCATAAAGCGGTAGCGGCTGGGTGCAGCAAACAGGCGTAGCAGGTACTCCACTGTGAAGATCATCACGCACGCCGTGTCCATGCAGAAGAAGGCCACAGTGTAGCGTTCGCCGCATGGTACATCCTTCTGGCTTGGCGTGGGACCACAAGGGACGGTTTCTACAACGTTGGTGATAACAGAAACAGCTATGAAGAAGCCGGTGACATAGTAGAACACCAGGGCCATGGTGCTGGTATGCGGGTTCTCGAAGGCTCTCCACATAGTTTCGCGGAAGTTCATGTTAGGCAGCTTGCCTTCTTTGTTTTCCTCCTGGTCGTCCATGAGGCGTTCGGCGTTCTCCCGTTTGCGGTCCTTGTACTCTTCATAACAACAGTCACCAATGATCTCTGGGATGATCCCAAAGAAGGCCAGCTCCTCATCGTAGGCTGAGATGCACTCGTGTCGCGGATAGTGGAGTTTACCTGTGCGATAGAAGTTGAGAACGCTGCGGAAGGCATCCGGATCGCGGTCGAAGAAATATTCCTTTGTCTCCTCGTTAAAGAAGAACTCTTTCTCCGTGCTGCCGAGCAGGGTGTCGGGGTAACGGTCCAGCGTGGTCCTCCAGGTCTGAAAGCGGCGCCCGCTGACGTTCAAGATGATCAGCTCGTCCTGTTTCTTCGTCTGATCCCTGGGTGCAGCAGGCATGGGACAGTTGGCCACCGGCATCCAGCCAATGGCGGCTGCCCGGGCAAAAGGGAGCCATGCTGCTACTCCCGTTGCCATAGTGACTTCAACACAGGGTCCTTTAAATACAAGCTTCTCTGAGATCAGTCATCATCTTTGAAAGAGGAAAGGAAATAAGAATGATCAGACTGGCGGGACAGAAATAGCATTGCAAATCAATGATCTGTGCCGTTACAGTTTCAGAACAAAGTGGATTGGATATAAGCTGACTTCGTTTTTTTTTTTTTCCAAATAGCAAAAAAAAAAAAGATTTTATGATTGAATCTACCAATAAACTATTTCATTGGGGATAATGACATCCTGATACGCAGGATCGGACTGGACTGGATTAATATATTTCTTCAATCCAATCCACACAGATATAAAGTATACAGTATGGTTATTACGGACATGTGCTATGTTTCTGGCATGATCATGGATCTTAAACATACATGTAGAACTTGTCTTGAACAATCAGAGTATTAAATCATTATCTGGCATCAGATGAGGATAGAAATGAAATAGGAAATGGAAAGCAGGATTTGTGTAGCCCTACACTCTTTCGTCATAGCAGAAGTCGGTCAAATTAGATCTCGCTCTTCCTCGTTGCATTTCTGTAACGCTCACCAAAACTCCAGCTCGTTCCTGTCATTCTTTTCTACGAACCTATGCTTCCACTGCTGCAGTTATATTTGTCCAAGAGCTCGCATTCGGTCTCTAATCGGTCCAGAACGCAGCAGCTCATCTTCTCACAAACATTAAACCAAGCATGCGTGCTGTGAATTCTTTTGGATCGGGTTAAAGTAACTGATCCTCACCTAAAGCCTAAATACGCATTGTACATTAGGTTATTAAAGGCTGAAGGTATTTTTAATCCCCTGTCCCTTATGTAATAACGTGAGGTCTCTTAGGTCTTTAAAGAGAGGACACGTGGCTATCTGAAGGACTAGGTCAAAGCAAAAGGAGGACTTCAGTGCAGTCGCACTTTTCTGAACACCGTCCTCTATTTTAGGTTATCCGAGTATTTTCAAGAACCTATAGCGCATTTAGGGATTAGTAGTAGCCAGGATGTTCTCATTATCACGCCTGTTTGGTGGTTGTAATGTCGGATTATTGCTCTATGTACAGTGGAAAAAAGATTGACCTGGTTGGGAAAAGAAACCGATTAATCACTCAATTAGAACAAGTTCATGAAAATAAATGCTGGAATCAAATTTTAGACAATATTAAGGCATCATTATGATTAGAATAATCTGTGATCGCAGGATATTTTATGTTTAGGTGTTCATGATTCGTGTTGATAATGTGGAATATTGTAAGCAAAAACATCACAGTGAGGAATGAGCAGTTTTTGGAGTACTTGGAGATACCTGTTGAGTCATGATGCAGACCAGTACTAGTTAAAAATGATAATAATGACTATAACAGTGTTACAGGGTTCCTGGGCTGTAGGTGACCTCAGAAAAAAAAAAAAAAAAAATAGGAACAATTGTCATTAACAAAAAAAAGGAAAGAAAAAGTAATGGCAAGCAGATGGAGATGGAGAGATGTCATGATGGAATTGTCATTCCAACTGCAGTCCAAAGAAATGCTTCATCCTTTTTTTTAACAGCTTAGAAATCGAGCATGAATGAATGGACACGTCGGACGTGTACTCACGTGAAGTCAAAGCGAAAGCACTGGAGAAAAAAGGAGAAAGAAAAGAACACGAGATATCCGGTCGGGAAGCAACTCTTTTTTTTTTTTTTTTAAGAAGGTGATGTCTTCTTCCAGGCATGAAGGAGGTCCTGATAGCGGCTTTGGCAGCAGAACAAGTTGGAGGGAGAGAAGATTGAAAGAACGAGGGGATGATTGAGCTGAGCGATGGGTGGATGGAGTGATGGACGGCTGTGCGCAAATGTGGAAGTCGGAGCTGGCGCAAGGACACCATGTCATTCCTGGTCTACATCACTCCGGCATTGCGCTTCACCTCCATGAATGCAACTGTAGGCGAGTGAACTCAGTCACACCTCTTTCTCTCTCTCTCTCTCTCTCTCTCTCTCTCTCGCTCTCTCTCTCGCTCTCTCCTTCTCTATATCTGTCTACCTCTCTTTCTTCAGTGCGCACTCTGCGCTGCGCATCTCCGCATCCTACTATACTGTATATTACACTATTCATACACTATACTACATTCCATCAGCTTTCTGATAGCACTCCTCTTTCCATTCCTTTATAGTACCCGAAAACATGTGCGCCGTGTGCTACAGGTGGTCTCTAATCCACATAAAATTCATTTCTCTAAAAAAAAAAAGAAAATAAAATGAATTCATAAAGAAATTGTTCAGAGTCATGCCTTATCCAAATCTGTTTATAGATGGAGCCCATAAAAAAGATGATGTTATTAGTCTATTTTTGGTGCTGCAATGGATCACCTTGGGTTAAAAAACAAAAAAAAATAAAAAAAAAAGTGACAGACTGTAGAAGAACTTAGTGAAAGATCTGATCAGTGTATGACTGGCCAAACCACCAGCCGACCCAATTATCTTGGACAACAGATTTGGAGCTGTAATTAATTTTTCCTTACTTCAGTAAGCTGGTTAATAACTGTTTGTGAACCTAATAACCTTCTAGTGACCTTTGTTTGTTCCTAAACATTATGACTAGCAAGTTTCTTTGTTTTTTTTAACAATGGTGGGAGGAATTTATGTTTTGTATTGGTGAATATTTTTGGTAGAATAATAAATAAATAAATAAATGATACAGAGCCTTAAAGGTCTGGCTTAAGGATTGACAGCTTTTCTCATACTGGATATCGAACCTCCAGCCTTCCAATCAGTAACCCGGAACCTTAACCACTGAGCTCCCACTTGTGGTGCTTGTTGAAATATCTACAGTACATGCAATTTATTCTCATATGATATAAATCATATTGTCACTCAGTCCTTGACAGCCAGACAGAACACAATATTTCCACTGGCAAATGCATTTTCCAACCTGAGATGTTGTCTGGTTTAGAGACAGTGGCATTGAGTAAAAGACAGGAGGCGGAGCTGGAGGTAGCAGAGCTGAAGATGTTGAGGTTTTCGTTGGGAGTGACGAGGATGGACAGGATTAGAAATGAGTTTATTAGAGGGACAGCGCATGTAGGGCGTTTTGGAGACAAGGTGAGGGAGGCAAGATTGAGATGGTTTGGACATGTGCAGAGGAGGGACATGGGGTATATCGGTAGGAGAATGCTGAGGATGGAGCCACCAGGAAGGAGGAAAAGAGGAAGACCAAGGAGGAGGTTCATGGATGTGGTGAGGGAAGACATGCAGGTAGTTGGAAAGAAAGAGGCAGATGTAGAGGACAGGGTGGTATGGAGACGGATGATCCGCTGTGGCGCCCCCTAATGGGAGAAGCTGAAAGGAAGAAGTTAATTGGATAGCGGCTCTTAAATGGCAAAATGTACAATAAATAAATCAGTCATTTCTATACACATTTTCCGAAGAACGTTCTTGCAACCCAGTAGCATCTCTTCCACTTCCGGTACTGGGTCAAGAGTCACAGTTGGGGACCTTTGACGTACCTGGATGATGGATTTTCTGGTTGGTTTTGGATGGTGGTTGGATTTATTTCTTTAATTTTTATCGCATGCAAGTATACAAACTCCATGTCTAAACTTGGACTAATCCGTCAAAAATTGTTGCATCCATTGTATACATTTGCATATTCTATAACTAATATAGCATTTGTACCAGAGTACCAGAACTGCAAGACATAAGAAGAGTTTTTTTCCCTCGGGCAATCCACTTCATTAACACTTAAACTAAGACTGTATAGTGTGTATAAATCTTTCTTTCTTCTTTCATTAATTTAAATATATATTGTTGTACCTTCTGTCACCAAGACAAATTCCTTGTGTGTGTGTGTGTGTGTGTGTGTGTGTGTGTGTGTGTGTGTGCAGACTCTGCAATAAAACCCTTTCTGATTCAGTCTGGCCGTTCAGAAAGCGTTGATTTGTTTTGCGACGTCTACGTCACTAAAACATTCGAGTTCTACTATAGTAAACACATAAAATATATGTAGTAAAGATGAGTCTGTTGTGACTCATAAATTGCTTCAACATTTGCTTCAATTCACCTCCTGTGCCACGTATCGGCCATCATTCCATGTCATCCTTGCATTTTCTTGAAAGTTTATGACCAGACTCACTTAGACATACAGCAACTGTTACGCTCAAATCTCAAAACGTCGGCATTTCTGTTGCACCGTAAATCAAATTGGATATTTTTGTGACTGTAGATTCATGGCGATTTAGCTGGAGCTTTGAGCTCATAATTTAGCACCCTAGAGACGTATTCTGCTTGCATACGCTTTGCCGGTTAAAATGTGTATTTTACATTCTTTTTTTTCTGAGAAGGAATTTCTCGGCTCCAAAACAATCCTTTTAACGATGACGTATGATCCAGATCGTCGGTCAGCATGAGTGCGAAAGGAGATGAGCCTGTCCATCAGGGGAAACGTTCAGATTTCCCTGATACTATAATCCTCAAATCCTGAGAACAGGACACGTGTTTTTTTTCTCTCCCCTTTCCTCTTGTCTCTGCTTGGGTTCATAGACAACAATTAACTGAGACATAATTCAAATAAATTTTTCAGTGACATTACTATAAAAGAGGAGTAACATCTTTTTTCCCCCCATTTGCCAGCGTCCACGCCACAAGTTCGGTCGAAATGACATCACCCATTAAATTCCATCTACACCTTTTGTAAGCTGCGATTCATTTTGCTTTTAAGAACCCAAATGACTTCCAGGAGCAGGATATGTTCAAAATCCGTCTCGGTGAAGGGAAGCTGGATATAAAGCTCCACAATGCTTCACGTGTCACAGCAACGATAATAAATGTGTCCTTTCTTGTGAGCGCTCGCCGCATCGCAAAATGCCATATAAAGAGGTTTGAATGAATAAAAGATATCACTGGATTGATGTGGTTCTTTATTAGAGAATTCTTCCCTGAGAAGCGGTTCAGGGACGTACAAGAGAAAAGCATAGGCTCCCCTTGGTCTTTCTTTTTGTAAGTAATGTCAGAAAGCAAGATAACGGAGCAAAAATAAACCCTTACAGCCAAACACCCTGACAGAGGTTTTGTGGTGCCCTAGGAGAGCGCTTGCGTTCACCTCATTCTTGCTTTCTTTGAGTAGCAACAGAAGGCAGGATAAAAGAGCAAAGCAAAACTACAACCGCTGCAGGGGCAGAGGTTCTTTAGAGCCCTAGGAAGGCGTTTACCTTTCACCGCTGGCATCCCTGGCTGGAGGCTCACCTTGTTCTTTCTTTATTTAAGTCGATACAGAAGTCAAGATAAAAAAAAAAAAAAAAAAAAAACGTATAGCAGATAGCACCAATAGAGTTTCCCTGGCATGCTAGGAAGGCTCTCGCCTTTCGCCGGTGGCGACTTGGCGCTAGGCATCCCCTGCTCTTAAGTAATGGTGAAGAAAAGATGAGGGTGCAAAAAAAAACGTTCCAGCTGTTGCAGCAAAAGAGTCCTGTGATGCCCGAGGAAGGTTTTCACCTTTATCCGCTGTCATCCCAGGTTTGAGGCTTGCCCTGTTCTTTCTTTCTCTTAGTAGCTGCAGAAGGCACGACAAAGGAGCAAAAAAGTCCTAACAGCAGTTGCGGTTCTGTGGTGTCCTCAGAGGGTGCTCACCTTCTGCTGGTTTGAGGCTCGCCTCATTCTTTATTTCTTTAAGCAACAACGAAAAAGAAAAAAAACAAATTACAGCTGCCACACCAGTCACCTTTTGCTGATGGTGTCCCTGGTTCGAGGCTCCACTCCCATCTTTTTTCCCATGTAATGGCCGAAGTAAAGATAAAGGAGCATAAAAAACTCCAGGCTCATCAGCTGTGGAGGTTCCGTGGAATGCGCTTGCCTTTTGCTGATGGCGTCCCTGGTTGGAGGCTCCCCTCATTCTGTCTTTTTTCTTAGTAACTTAGTTATTAATTTACCTAATATATAATGTAACTGCCTGATTAAGTGTCCCACTGGGTTCCAACACCTTCACCTTCAGCTCACCAGAGGCGGTCACGATCCTGCGTGCTCGCAGTGACGGCCCCAACCTCACCTCTGGCCCACTGAGCCCACTGTGCTTTCAATCTTACCAATTTTTTTAGATGGGGTTCTTTTAATGATCCACAAAGAGTACTTACAAAGAAAAGACAAAGTCTGAAGCAAGCCATTTATTAGTGTGTTTATCTGCTGAATCACCAGCACTTTCTGTCAGACATGCTTTACACCAATATGTTGTTGCTGTCAGAAGATAATATTCAAATATCAAATTAAATATTCAAATATTCAATACTCAAATTACATGATATGTCCAAGTATGAATGATTGTATGATACAGTATATACAGTATAAATATGGGTTGAATGTAGAGTAGTGCACATGTGACTTATGGATGGTGCAAAAGAAAGGTGTAGTGGATAAGCAGTGCGAAATACACAGAAAATGACAATGCAGTATTGAATCAGCTGTTCAGAGCAGTAAGAACTACAGGAGAAAAGCTATACTTCAGTCTGATTGTGCGGCTCTGAGGCACCTGTAGCGTCTGGGAGAAGGGATAGTCCATGGTTGGGGTGAGAGGTCTTCATCTTTGACGATGCCCCTCGCCCTTTGCAGACAGCGTTTACTGTAAATGTTCTCCAAGGTGGGAAGCTGTGTGCCGATGATCCGTTGAGCAGTTTTCACCACCCTCCGAAGAGCTTCACGGTCCGAAGCAGTGCAGCTACCATACTAAGTTGCAGTTAGTGAGGATGCTTTCAATGGTACAGCGGTAAAAGTTCTCCAGTATCCTGTAGCACAGATGGGACTTTTTAAGTCTCCTCAGAAAAAAGGTGCTGTGGGGCCTTCCTGGTCAGGATAAAAAAGTTCAGAGACCAGGGGAGATCCTCAGAGATTTGGACTCTGAGGAACTTCAAGCTGGGTACAGCAGCTCCGTAGATGTGAATGGGAGCGTAAGCGTGATTGCCGGCTCGTCTAAAATCCACAATGACATTGTTCGTCTTCTTTTTGTTGAGTTTCAGGTTATTGTCCTCACACCATGCTAATAGTTTCCTGTAAGCCGTCTCATCGTTACCTCTGACCTACCACCGTGGTGTCATCTGCAAACTTAACGATGCTGTTTGAGGCATAGGCAGGTAGGGAAAAGGGAGTATAGAAGAGGAGACCAATACACATCCCTGAGGAACCCCAGTGCTGAGGGTGAGACTGGAGGAGGTGACTGTGTTCAGTCAGACAGACTGTGGGCTGTTTGTACGGAAGTCCAGGGTGTAGTTGCAGAGATGTGTGCTAATGTCAAGCTGTATCAGCTTCAAGATTAAGATATAAATCAGGAGCATCTAACATGAACCAGGATTGTCAGACACAGAGTTAAATGCAACCTTGCACACTGTACCACCAGCAACTTGCAATAAACATGCGTGATTAGGTGGGTTCTCTTTTACTTACTATCCACCACACAGACATGTTCATAAAGAATCATCTGAAAATCTGAATCTGAAAATCATTTTAACTCACAAAATAAAATTAAGATGTAAGTAAAAATACGCTGACATATCTCCCTATTTCATTAACAGGCTCTTTGTTGTTTTCCTTTTCCTCATCAGTAGCTGTCTCTCCTCATTATCACCATTGCTTGGGTTTTTCCTGCCCAAAAGAAATGATCCAGGGAAGTTTTTTGAACATTTATGAGCTCTAATAATGAGCTGAATAAGCCGTAAGTGATGTTGTGAAATGATGTTTCCTGAAATTGTACCATATGTATATTTGGATAGTGGCTCTTAAAGGTCAAAACCACACAGTTAATAATAACGTGTCGAGACTCACGGTTGAGAAACTCTGATTCGAGGTCACAATTACAGTTGTACATAAATGTAGACCTACTGGTTCGAGCTATTTTGTGTTTTTTTGTGGATCTGTCCTGTACCTGTCTTTTGTCTTGCACTTTTTGCACGAGGTTGCACACGATGTAATTCATGTGGCTAGGACACTTTCTTTTTCCTAGCTCTATGTTGTTCCATTTCACTGTGTACTGCATCAGCTGTTGAAATGACAATAAAAGCTTCTTGACTTGACTAGACTTGATATACTGTACCTATTGTACCTAGAATTCAGTGAGCAAGGACAAACCATGTTTTATTCACAGTACTTGTTCATTCTCTAGTTTGATTGGTCAGGTCTTGATTCATTTTCCAAATAGCATCTATCTCGTTGGATAGATTTAGTTATTTTAGATTCTATGGTAAATAAATAAGAATTGTGTAGTGAAGATTGTTGGAGTGTTTAAAGGCTCTGGCATGGAGAAGCTGGTGGTGGATCTGTGATGATCGCAAATGTTGAGCTATTTTATGAGTTGCTCAGTAGCTCCTAGTTTTATAACCACAAATGACTATATAAGACTGTAGAAAGAACACTCCAACCCATGTAAACCGTGCCAAACACTTCTGCACAGTAGCATGATCATGCTGGAACAGGTTTAAGTCTCCAACTTTGTGGTTACAGGTTTGAGACGAACCACATTTGCCTGGAAAAGTCAGGTGTACCAAAACGTCTAAACCGTCTAATGTCTAAACCTCTGGATGGGCCACACCCATTTCAGACCAAAACGTTGTCGTCTAAAGACTCAGTGAAATCCCTAGTGTTATGATTCATATCCCCTGGCTAGAAAATGACCTAAATTATACACGAGCAATTAGATAAAGAAATATATGTTATCTATGCATGCGCCGTGCTTCTAGGACCATGCCTCAGAGCATAGCATGGATATTAATGAGGAGCCATGAGTCATTTCACAGAAGGAACAAATTCCTCCATTTGACATTGCTGAAAGGTCTCTTATCACGCCTTCGAGTCTAAGTGGCGCTCCAATTTGAGGGTTAGAGCCCTAGCGCTCTTGGGGATAAATAGGGGGATCGGGCCATCAAGAGAACCGGGGACGAAAATAGTAGGCTGCAGTGACACAACATAAATTATTTGGTGCTACACAAGAAAAGCCATTGGCATGATTTAGTTAAAGACTGTTGCCTGTAACAACCGATTCTCGACTGGTTCATCGTGATCACAGTACGCCCGCGTTTGGCCTCTGAAAGGGCTAACGCATTAATGCTATACTCTTTACAGCATCCCGGGATGTCAGATGGAAAAATAATTGCAGGTTCACTTCGAGGACTCGTTTGCCTTCGGCGAAAATATTCATTATCTTAAAAGTCGAAAAAGAAAAGTTATTTTGTCGCAATGCCGCTTGAATCGTTGCTCGTCTCTTCCTCGAAACTCCGGACAATCACCTCAGAAACTCAGCAAATTATGTCAAATCTCAAAAATTGCTGAACTGCAGAACACAAAACAGCTCCTTTGCTTGTGGACTCTACTATGTGTTTACTTGAATACAGCCTGCAGCCATATCCACCCCATAAATGTAGAAAAAAAAGACCATAAATGTAGCTATGGATTTTCCCGTTTGGCATTTAAATGCTGGGAGGTTGAAAATGAAATAATTCAAAGTCTATTTTCCTTCTGCTGGGACGCTTTACTGTAAATAAATAGCAAGCGTCATATGTTAATAGACAACATTTTAAATGACGTTTGTTTGAATGCATGCGAAAAAAAATGTTTTTCCGATTTTGATGAATTGCTATGCTTTTTTTTTCATCTCTGTCTGATTCCTATTATAATATTTTACAATATTTATAACTAATATATGCATATATGTAAAATATAGTGTGATATTGTAATATTGCTTGTAATCATAATTAAAACATGATAATATTGAAAAATGAAAAAAAAATCCAGACATTTTCAAAACTCTGATTACACATTTATATCAATTAAAATTATATTCAAAAAGAAAGAAAGAAAGAAAGAAAGAAAGAAAGAAAGAAAGAAAGAAA
>JAAIIK010000109.1:1423238-1434611 GCA_014706435.1 Silurus glanis
AAAGAAAGAAAGAAAGAAAGAAAGAAAGAAAGAAAGAAAGAAAGAAAGAAAAAAATGTAAAAGAATAAATAAATTAAAGGAGACAATTAGGTCCATGCATGGACGTACATGTGCATTGCATTGATTTTTTTTTATTTTTTTTTTTTTTTATATTGAAGTCAGGAAACGGAATCTAACATCCGATCCGAAAGCTGGAAGTTAAAAAGAAATTTCATTGGTTGTTATTTTACATCCGGGTTGTTCGAGTCCCACACACCAATACAGTATAAACAAAATCACAAAATAATATTGTAACTATAAATGTAAAATTTGTTTCATATTTTACATTTAGAGCAAAAAATAGTTTTTAAACACAATAATTTCACCATTTTACCATTATTATATTACCATTATTTACACAGACGTCAGTTTACACACATTTTATTAAGCACAACTTTTTTTTATTTCTCATTGACTTATGGAAATTATTCCTAATTAATTGAGTGAAAATTTTGAATCACCATTAGATAACACAACGATTTAAAACATTGTTTGTACCAACTGTGATCGCACTTGAACACCAAATAAATATCCAAATACATTTTTTGTTTTCTTCTCATACCACTGGCATAATTTCGCTATATTTCAGCAAATCATTAGTCTCGGTATCATTGTGATAGAAGAGTATCTGTGAGAGTGAAAGGGAAAGTTTATAGGACTGTGGTGAGACCTGAGATGTTGTATGGTTTAGAGACAGTGGCATTGAGTAAAAGACAGGAGGCGGAGCTGGAGGTAGCAGAGCTGAAGATGTTGAGATGTTCGTTGGGAGTGACGACGATTAGGACAGGATTAGAAATGAGTTTATTAGAGGGACAGCGCATGTAGGACGTTTTGGAGACAAGGTGAGGGAGGCGAGATTGAGATGGTTTGGACATGTGCAGAGGAGGGACATGGGGTATATCAGTAGGAGAATGCTGAGGATGGAGCCACCAGGAAGGAGGAAAAGAGGAAGACCAAGGAGGAGGTTTATGGCTGTGGTGAGGGAAGACATGCAGGTAGTTGGTTTGAAAGAGGCAGATGTAGAGGACAGGGAGGTATGGAGGCGAATAATCCGCTGTGGTGCCCCCTAATGGGAGAAGCCGAAAGAAAAAGAACATTAGTCTCAGTATCATCTCGATTGGGATGACCCAAAAGTCCTTACATGGTCAAACTATTCTTATCATTAATCTTATTACATTCTTATCATTATGAATTCAGATGTGGTCAAAAAAAAAGAGATTTTCATACCAGAATAATTGCTCACAGGACTTCGTACAACTTGTTATACTTGCAATAAGTAGCAGGAAGAATATTAACACATTATTAGAACTACAAAACAAAATGACTTTTCTAGCAGTTTAAGCATCGCTCTATCGCCTGCCTGTTTCCTCTCGAACTGACTATAAACTTTTATGACTCATTTGATTTTATTACTTCGTAATGGTACAGAATGTTCATACATCTCCGAAAGCCTGATAAAATACGTCCACAGATAAAGCTTTAAGTCTCTGTTCCTTTTAGAAAGCCCCTGCTTCTTTAAATCTTCAAGACGGAACACTTTGCGCTGTTGTACTTTCTCGGTAACTTCAACAGAGTTTCTGTGAATTGAAAAAAAATAAAAAATGGAAACAACATTTTTGGGGCCAAACACCCAGACTGTGTTCACACTACAAAATCAAGTTCAAGGTCAACTTGATTTCTATTGCGTTTTTCACAATCTACATTGTCTCAAAGCAGCTTTGTAAGAATTATAGAACAGAAAATGTAAATATAAGTGAACGATGTGTATTTATTCCTGATTAGCAGCCTGGGAGCGACTGTGGCAAGGACAAAACTCCCATAGATGGTATGTGGAAAAAACCTTGAGAGGACTCAAGAAAGGGGAGCCCATCCTCATTTGGGTGACATTAAGAGTGTGATTATAAATCATAAAAAACAACACAAAACACCGAAAGAGAGAAATATCATGAGCACCGGAGTGTGTTATTATGAGTAATGTCCTTTCTACAGTCTTATACAGTCAGTTGGAGTTGAGGAACCAGGATCTACTGAGCAACTCATTAATTAGCTCAACATCTGAGATCATTATAGATCCAACACCAACTCCTCCATGGCAGAGCATTCAAATGTTTAATGATGGAGAAACAGCATATGTAGAATGGTTTTTTAAGTAGCAATTAAGAGGTTGTTTATCCTCAAAGTCCAATGACCAAACTCATGAAGGGTGGTTCAACTGTTTCCTAAAGAAAGGCAAAGGCAAAACTTTTGGAACGCAAGATCGTTTTGCTCACGATGTGTAGTGTAGTCACAGACAGTGTTTGGAATCCCTGAGTGTAGAAGGAAAGGTGTAGATGAACACATGGGAAGCAGGGATTGAAGATGATGTGTGCCAAATTTAGTAAACAAGATTAGAGGTGGAGTAGCAAAAAAATGGTTTCCATCTACACAGGCTACAGTATGTGCTTCTAGTGCTAAAGCATTTATTTCCCTCTGGCAAAGTTCTTTCACTCTAGACCAGGCTAGGAGGTGTGCAGAAATGGGAACTAGCATCTAGCTTTGCTAGAAAGCTGTTCAATTCGAACCCCCTCCTTCACATGAACTCCATCCCATGCTGTCGAACTCTGTGCTATGACTATGTGATATGATGTGTTTATGAACTTGTATTAATGCTCAAATAAAATAAAAAAAATAAACAAAACTCAAAATAGAATAATCTCAAATGGAGGCAAATATTTATAGCATGTTATTCTAACTTTGACCAGTAGGTGGAGATAGCATTTGTTGTGTAGCATCAGGTCATGATTTTGAACAAAGTTTAGTGTCAGTGCACATAATTGTTGCAGAGATGCAGCCTCACTTCCTGTCTGGTGGATTTAGTGTATAATTTGCATCATTACACCAAAGCAATTCTTTTAGTTAGGGTTCCCTGGTGGTCTAGTGGTTAGGATGCGGCGCTCTCACCGCTACGGCCCGGGTTCGATCCCCGGTCAGGGAACCAACCCCAGCCATTAAGGTTGCACAAGCCTTAGTGCCAGTCCCAAGCCCAGATAAATGGGGAGGGTTGCGTTAGGAAGGGCATCCAGCGTAAAAACATGTGCCAAATCAAACATGCGGATGGTCCGCTGTGGCGACCCCTAATGGGAGAAGCCGAAAGAAAGAAAGATTACAATTCTTTTAGTTATTATTTAATTGTCCAGGTTGGTCTAAAGATGCCAAATTTGGTGTTGATTGAACATCATTTGTAGAAAGAGTAGCAAAAAAATATTTGACAAATTCCAAAATAAACAACAGGAAGTACATTCACATTTTTCTCGGTGCTTATATGGAAAAACATTTCTGTTGGATGAAATAAAAACGCTATTAGACATTTGGGTAAAATCCGACACTGCTTGTTTTGCTGAGAACCCCAGTTTGAAGCATGGTGGTGGGTGCACATTGAGGTTTATTCTTGATTTTTCTTGGTTCCTTGATTTGTTGATAAAAGCACACCCACAAGCATATCAGGGTTGTCATGATCCCACAGTCACGTGACTCGGGAATTATTCGGTTATTTATTTTTGTAGTTTTCTGAACTAAATTATTATCTGGAATGTTGTGCGAGTAACGTTCTGCCAACGTCATACAGCCACAATTGCATTAGATATTTTCAAAGTGTTGCAGCTAAACGTTTTGTCAAATACCATTGTTTGGAATGGAAGATCTCCTGCTATAGAGCTCTGACCTCAACCCTATTAAACACCTTTGGGATGAATGTGAACGCTGACTGCACCCCAGCCCTCTTTCATCCTCTACATCCTCCCAGAAGAGTGAAGGTTATTATAACAGCAAATGGGGACTAAATGCGGACTGGGGTGTTCAAAAAGCACATATGGTTAGGTTTTAACAAACCTTTGTCCATATATAGAGTATGTTTACACTTTCAAAATCTCACCCAAGCAAAACGTCCTCATTGTCACCCAATTTATTAATTACAACGGTCACTGTTTTAATTAAAATGCAAATGAGCACACGTCGCGGTTGAGACTCCGACCGGCTTGTGTCAAATATAATGAATGACCTGCAGTAATTAGCCTTCCTAATTAATAGCCGGGTGCTAATTTTGTGTCAGAAAACCCCTCAAACAACATTTACACCCAGCCAGATGTTTACTATTTAAACATGGGAACTAAATAATTTTCTTTTGCAAGACTACAAATTGGAATAAAGTACGGAGCGCAAACTTCTTTTGTTTGCCATGTCGCCTGAAAGCAGCAAATGGTTTCATAAATAAACACGTTTTTTTTTTTTTTTCCTTGTCACTATGGTACAAAGTTTTCTCTGAGCTTTTTATCACCCAGCCATGAAGATAAAAGTGGCACTACGACTCATAATTTTTACCTCAGCGCCTATAAACCTGAGACTGAGACGTAATCATGATGACATTAAGGACGGTTTGTTGATAAAACTCGTTTTAAAAGTGCACCTTTTTTTATTATTGCTGGTTTTTATTGTTTTTATTTTTTGAAAGTGATAAATATAGAAACAAAGAAACAGAGCAAAGCCACAGCTTTTTCTTTTTTACTGTTTTTTTCTTGCAAATTTCATTTATATATATATATGTATGTATGTATGTATGTATGTATGTATGTATGTATATATATATATATATATATATATATATATATATATATATGGCAGGCCATCAGGGCCAAAATCGGACATATCTATCGTGAGGCCTTCAGGAATCAGCACTGCGGATGCCTTGTAGCTTAATATACATGAAAATGAACCGATCAGATTTCAAATTGGCCCCTTCAAGGCCATCTAGCAGGCTTACAATAACATCAGCCTTTTCAGTTCCTTTGATTGGACGTTTAGAGAGTGCACTAGTCAGGGATCGCAAAACACACCTGTAGCAAACTGCACAAGTTTAAATATATTTGGATTAAATTACAAAAAATTAAATAAGGATTTGATTACAAAAAATATTCTACAACAGCCGGCAGAGGAAAAAAAATTGATTCGGTCACAGATACACTTACAAGGACGTTTACAAGAAGAACTTTTCAAGAAAAGCTGGACATCTTGAAGAAAGGTTAGCAAAAACAGTTTAACGTTTTCATGAACCATTTATACTTTTCTCTTCTGTAGAATCACAAAACACACACTTTTCCTTCACTTATATTTTTATATATATATATATATATAATTTAATTTTGTTTTTTCTTTCATTTAAATATATATATTAGAAAATAACACTTTGGCAAGTTTTACAAAAGGAATGGCAAAGAATTTGAAATGAATGTTTGGAGAAATGAACTGTCCGGATGCCAAAAGTGTGTAAAGCTGTTATTAATGCTAAGGGAGGATTTTCCAATGAAAAAATAAAGTTCAATGTCTGAACATTTATATTTTTGTTCGGTCAAAGTAAATCTTCATACTGTTAAATTACCTAGTTTGTTGCAGATAAACAAAAGGAAGATGCATGTGTCTCTTAAAACCTACACACTAGGCTTGACAGTCACTGTATAAACAGATTATTGTCTCATTAGATTGGTTGATTCGGGCGCTTAGAGCTTCGAATTATTCAAGAGTCAGACTGGTAAATGAATTTAACTCTGAAACAGTGAAAATAAAAACGTAACAGGAAAGTGGAATCTATCTCTGGTGTATACGGACGCACGTTCAGAGCGAATGCTGTTAGGAATGAGAACATTTTGTACTTTTTTAATCCGTATATCAGGGCAGATTTCTTTGCGGTTGTTGATTTGAAGTGACCAAAAAAATGTATTAAAATCTTTGAATCATTAAAAATGTATCAAGCTTCATCACCATCTCTTACATTCACACTTCAAAAGCTATTAGTCCCATAATTAGATCATCCAGAACCTACTAATTTTGGATTTCTTAATATTGGAATTCCTATTTTTAATGGCAATGACAGGATTCAGGGAAGTTGTGCATATGAAAATTAAGAAATGTTTAACAAACATGGTCAAGGTTTGGGTTTAGAAGAAATATGATTGTGATTTACGTAAGCTCCAGAAGCCCTGAGTCTATTATATTTCATTATTTTGACCTAATACATTGTTTTCGGGATCTCAATACGTAAAGCGATTCATTGTACACTATTTAAACTAAAGTAATGGGATGCCTGACATTTAGTTTTTCCCCAAACTGTTACTACAAAGTTGGTGGAACACAATTTTATAGGACGTCTTCGGATGCAGTAGCATTAAATATTTCCTTCATTTGAACTTGGAAACCCAAATGTTTACATCAGTTGGAATAGAAGATCTTGAATGGACAAAAGTTTATGGGCACTTGACAATTTAGTCTGCATATCAAGTGCCAATTTACTCTTATAATCCTAATAATAATGTAATATAAAAACCTCTACTCTTCAGGGAAGATTTTTCCAGGAGGACTGAGGTGCAGTCAGCATTCTAATTTTTCCAGAGGTGTTCAATAGGGTTGAGGTCAGACCATTCAAGAACTTCCAGTTGAAGTGAAGGGAATATTTAATGCATTCAAAGACTTCATATACAGTAGGAAGTACAGTGTGTCTACAACTTAATCATCTCACCATTTTATCACCAATCATTGATGTTTAGTCAGAATAACAGCATAGAGCTTTGAACTTTTTTTTTGCTTCCACAAACTGTTGTTCAGGACTTTTTTTTTTTTGGCTTTAGCTTGAAGACGTCAACTGCTGCTAGTTTAATGGCTCCCTTCCAATGAAGTATCGAGCTGCTGTACAGTCGTCCCAATGAGTCAGAGAGAATTTGTCAAAATACAATATCCATCAAGAAGAAAAATGACAATTTGTTGATGATATGCAATGACTCACTCTATATATAATACTATAATGTGCAGTACATTCAGAGACATGGATGGATGGATGGACGGATGGACGGATGGATCAATACTATATGGACAAAATACCTCTTTAATTGAAATGCAAATGACATACAGGTTTTTGTTTGGGACGGTCGTAATTTGATAGAGTAGAGATTTTGAATGTTTTTATATTGCACCTCATTGGGCTATCAAAAAAAACCTCCTGGGACTCTTGCATGGCCGAGACCTTCAACAGCTTCTCTGCTTGCACCATTTTGTTCTCTCTTTGCACTTAAAAGCAAAAAAATATCTGTGAAAAACCTGCCAATATACCTCACTAACATAACCTCAGCAAAATCTATTCGGCTTTTCAATTGCTAACGTTTATACAATATTCACGATTCAGGCGTACTTTCTTATGCACCATGGAATTGTAAAGAGACTGCTACTGCAATAAAAAACCTTCATAATTCATATACAAGTGCCCAAAACTCCTTTTGTGAAAAAACCCAAAGATAGAGAAAAAAAAAAAAAAAGAAGAAGAAAGAAAAAAGTTTGTGTTCAGGGAGCTGTCTGGCAGCATTGAGCCCATTTGTTCCAACACACTGTCAAAAAAACAAGAGGCACATGGAGCGCAACTGTATTGTTTTGTGCCCAAGGACAGCCATTACTTTTCTATGAGTTACCATGCCATAAACCAGAAAGAGTCATTTCATTCTGGTGTATTGAACACCCTAATTACTGGTAAGAGCATTGCTAGAGCAAAAAGGTAAAAAGGTTATAATAATGCAGTAGTAAACAATATTGAAATGCTGCCTACACACACACATTTTATACATATTATATATATATAAATTAGAATGTGAATTGGAGGGTTTTTGTTCAACGTGAGACAAAATCATCATAAATTAAATAACCAAAGACTCAAACTACTTCAGTCTGTGTGCATTGAATTGATTTAATACACGAGTTTCACAATTTGAGTTGAATTACTGAAATAAATGAACTTTTCCACACCATTCTGATTCATTGAGATGCACCTGTGTATATATACACAAAGTTTTTACTTTTACAAACCCTTCTAGAAGTCAGTTTCCCAAAAAAAATAGAGTAAAAAAAAGCAAAGGAAGTCTGAATACTTATATAATACTTTGTAGCATCTGCATAGGATCATTTGTTGATCAGTTGTAAGTCCCAGACACCCCTTTTAACCCTTAACGTCAGCATATAAATTACAGACTGGATCTCGATCTCTACAGTTATATTGGGGGTTTCATGTCTAAGAATCTTTCCCATGACACAAATGCAATAAACAGACAGTTCTCTGGTCCCCCATCATCATATCATCCAAACTACAACTCTGTATTGGTATTAGTTGCACTTTAAATGTTTATATCCCGATGTATTCATTGATCTCTGCCTTATTGCTGTCTATTCCTTCCTTCCTTGGAATAAAAATGATCTGCTCTCTATTTCTTAAACAATGGTGTTTGCTATATGATTGTGATACTGTTGTTAATACTCTTTGGATAAAACATCATCAGTTTGCTTTTTCAGCTACAAGGGTGGTAGTAAAGTCGGGCACTGGTGTAGTTGAGCTGAGAAGGTCTGGGGTGCAGTCAGTGTTCACATTCATCCAAAAGGTGTTCAATAGGGTCGAGGTCAGAGCTGTAAAGCTGGTGATCTTCCTCGCCAAACCATATAAACCATATCTTCACGGAGCTTGCTTTGTGCATGGTCATGCTGAAACAGGTTTCGAATTTCACGTGAAGGGAAAATTTACAGTAATACTACCGAAGACTTCCTGTGCCTTCAACTTTGTGGTAACAGATTGGGGAAGAACTGCAAAATATTTTTGTCCATCTAGTGTATAAAAGTTCCCCAGTAAGTTCAAGCGTCATTTTACTTCCGTCCAAAACTACACAAAACACTTATTTCCATAATTCTGTACAATGGCAATGTTTAGGTGGAATTGGTCAGAGCTGCATTTTCCTACAATCCAACCCCGAAATAGTGCAAAACCTTTCACTCGTTCCTTTAAAGTTCATTCCAGCAGACGATGAGATCTATTCCCCATAAAAGATAATAATCCACTCTTTAACTGCATCAATCAAAGGTCACAGAATGTAAATTGCTAGTCTTTCTCCACAATTTCACTAAATGCAATTCGAACCTCTCTAAAAATGTGCAATTGGACGAGTCATATTCTGTAATTGATGAGAAGTAATTTCACACGAGTAAATGGACTGCAGTCACAAAAAAAGTGTGGACTGAACTGACCTTCGAACTCCTATGGGGTTTTTGGAAATACGAAAACAGAAAAAAATGATAAAGTTCAGCGTTTATTTATTTATTTATTTATTTATTTATTTCTCAACACGTCTTTTTTTATCAGACGTGGATGTTATAGTTGAGGATTGATATGATCCTGGATCATTTGGTTCTCTGAAGCTCATCCTGGAGTTGCTCCATCCTGCTCGGGAGCAAGCTCATTTCACGTATTCTTCTACTTTCTTTCTTTTTCTTTCTTTCTTTCTTTCTTTCTTTCTTTCTTTCTTTCTTTCACTTTGGGTATCTGTCTGTTCTTTCTTTCTTTCGTTCCTTCTTTCGTTCTTTCTTTCACATGGGTATCTGGTTGTTCTTTCTTTCTTTCTTTCTTTCTTTCTTTCTTTCGTTCATTCACATTGATATTTCGCTGGTCTTCCTTTCTTTCTGAATTTTTTTCTTTCTCTTTATTTATTTGATGTTTGTGTGTTGTTAAACACACCGAGTCTTTCTATCCTTCTTTTTGAGTTTCTTTCTGAATTTCTTTTTGAATTTCTTTCTTTCTCTTTATTTATTCATTTGTTTTGTTTGTTTGTGTATTGTTAAACACACCAGATCCATTTTTCATTGTGGCACTTTGAAGACTCATTTCGCTGGATTTTATTGTTGATTTTAACATGATCCAGGCTCATTCGTTTTTTATACCGGAGTTTCTCCATCCTTCTCAGAAGCAGGCTTATTTCACGCACTCAGAATTAGATCATGGCTTTATTAGCAGAGTTAAACCAGTAAGCCATCATCTCTCCATTTTTATGAGAGAAACCTGTTCCCTGAAGTTGCAATACTGTACAGATGTCTAATATCATTATCAGGACGTCACTATAAGAATCTGTTCTCGGCTTTTTAACTCGACATTACTTCATAGATATTGCATCAAAATAAATTTTTTAAAATAAATAATATTAAATAAATAATAATCATTTCACCGAAAGATGATCTTGCAGACACACGATGACTTTGTTGTATTGTGTACTCTGTAACTAAGTAAAAAAGCCGCTCGTTTCAGTAGACTTCTGCTTTGTTGTCAGGCTGCTATTGAAACACCTCCATAAGCAGCGAGTCTTAGGCACAATGCGCCGTCAAACGTAACCAGCAAATTAATCATTCATTTCTCAGGCTTCTAAATAGCACAGCAGCAGCATATGAACGAGCCGATCAGGCTGAGGTTGCCAGTGTTCTTAGAATATATCAAAGCCAATATGTGAGGAAGCTTTCAATCACCATCCTGGCAATGTAAATGTTTAGACAGCATTCTGCCATCGTAAGGTGACTTTGTTGATGAAGGAGAAGCCTAAATATTAATAGGAAATGAATTTTGATGTGAAGCTCAAAGAGGACATGTGTTTGGATTTTGTCCCTGATTTATAATTGTGAAGTTTTATTTGGAAATATTTGACAGATTTTTTTTTTCCTGCTAAAATATAGCAAGGCTGATTTATTTGTATTTTTTTGTTACCTAAATGTGATCGATGAAGAAAAAAATCAAATGGTGTTTTCCATCTGAAATATTACAAATAAAAAATAAATAAAAATCAGCTGCTTTAGGTAGTACATTTTAAAACAAGTATTTAATGCACAGTAGCACTAAATACCAGAGTACCAGAACATAATATCAAAAATATATTATAAAAATAAAAATAAATATAATTTTCTTAGTTCCCTTCTAACACCCCATCATGTTTTCATTTTGTGTCGCTGTTACATCGAAAAAAACAAACAAACCTGACAATAAATGCTGTATGGCCTTAAGCGTTTGTTAGGGTGCACAAACTTTTGCACTCAGCTCTACCTAAGTCTTATTATCCTATTAACCAAAATTACAGCTGAAGGCAAAGACATGCTCTCATTTGCACTGCGATCGTCGGTGGTACAGTAGGAATAAGGTGTGTTTCTGTAGGCCTGAATTACAGCAGCGGGCACATCATCACCTCGGCTGATTATTTCATAATAACACCCAAGTGGAAACTGCAGGTTCGGGGAAAACGTGCGTTTATTAGGTTTTACGCCGAGAAATGCAGCTTTCTGGAGGCAGCGCAAAATTCTTGCAGAGGCAAACGGGACGTGTTTACGGTGCAGAGAAAATGACTTTGGAGCCATCTTTCTTTCTTTCTTTCTTTCTTTCTTAATTTCTTTTTTTCTTTCTTTCTTTCTTTCTTTCTTTTTCTTTCTTTCTTTCTTTCTTAATTTCTTTTTTTCTTTCTTTCTTTCTTT
>JAAIIK010000109.1:1439939-1453954 GCA_014706435.1 Silurus glanis
TGTGTGTGTGTGTGTGTGTGTGTGTGTGTGTGTGTGTCTCTGCGGAGTCATTTTTGCCTGGATGTGGCTAAAATGGTTGCAGAGAAAAATGGAAAACTTCAGAACGAGGTGGCCCAGGGTTGATTACAGATAATTAAATCTTGGCTCCTTTTGCCGTAGTGGCTCCTTCTCTGCTGTTACTCATGTGCAGCATCATAAAACTGATCATGAAGATTTATTTGTATAAAGCATTGGCCAGAATTATGTGCCTGCTCAAATGTGGCCCTTGGTTGCTGCAAAAAAAATTAATAAATAAATAATGGGCACCTAGAAGCTCATTCATCATGCTCATACTTTCTACACGGCTCCTACAGTGAGAAGTTTCTCTCTGATAATAGAGCGTTTGAAGCAAAGCTTTACATGTAGGAATAGCGTGTTCATTGTTCAGATTTTTAGATATGTTACATCTTACAGATGTTTTCTTGAAGTGTAGTAAAAATCAAATAAAACAGAGGAAAAAACCAGTTTGTTGGATTGTATTTGTTCACCACGTTATCCAAAACTTTATATAAATAAAGGATCAGCACACCTTTTCAATTCAGCACCACGACGTATGTTACTTTTCAGTACATTTTTGTGCGCGTCCTTCTCAGATACGCATCTTTTCAGCTTCCTCTACAAACCTACAAATCCAATATACAATCCTTAAAGTTTTAGTTTACATGTACATTAAAGACTTTCATTCTAGAAGTTGATGTGTTGGAAGCAGGAAAAATGGGCAAGAGAAAGGATCTTCAACTTTGAGCAAAGCACTAAAGTGTGATGTGCAGATAACGAGGACGTCTCCAAAACCATTGGATTTTCTATCCAATCAGATTTCAGACGTCGCATCAAATAAAGCCGGCAGGAATGTAGAGCAGGGGGAGTGGTGGCTCCAGCGGTTAAGGCGCTGGGTTGCCGATCGGAAGGTCGGGGGTTCAAGCCCCGGTATCGCCAAGCTGCCACTCTTGGGCCCTTGAGCAAGGCCCTTAACCCTCTATGCTCCGGGGGTCCCTTACGAGGGAAATATCAAGGCCCGTGACGTCGGAGTGACGTGGGGCCGCCTTCCCGTGGGCTCACCACCTGCAGGAGGGACCGTAAGGGACGGTGCTGTGAGGATTGGGCAGCAGTCGAAGGCGGGGGTCTGCTTAGACTGCTGCCCCCGCGACCCGAATCGGAAAAGCGGGAGAAAATGAATGAATGAATGAATGTAGAGCGTGGGCTCTTGTTAGATTCAAATCTATATTGCTTGAAGCTGTTGCTTTAACCAATCAGACTGCAATTTGGCCACTTCAAGGCCCATCTGAACATGTCAGCGTTTTCACAGCCATTGATTGTATGGTCAAAGAGCATACGATCAGACTCGCAACCTGCATCTGTAGCAAACTGCACAAGCTCAAACAAGCTTTTTTTTCATTCCACAATGGCTGACAGAGGAGAAGAAATTGATTTGGTAACAGATACACTTACAAGGACTAGACGGATTTTTCAAGAAAAGCTGGACATCGTGAGGAAAGGTGGGTCAAAACAGTTGCTAAGCTTTTTCATGAACCCTTTATACGTTTGCATTTTCTTCAGAAAAAACCCGGAGTCATATTTAGGTATGAGGTAAATATTGCTGTTTCTGCTAGAGATGATGTATGCAAGCTATGCAGCTGTGGCTGCAGTGAAAAGAGACGTGTTGAATTGTATTCATTGGGTTTCTTGCTTTAGTTCTATTGGATGAAGAATGCTGAGGATGGAGCCACCAGGAAGGAGGAAAAGAGGAAGGTCAAAGAGGAGGTTTATGGATGTGGTGAGAGAAGACATGCAGGTAGTTGTTTTAAAAAAAGGCAGATGTAGAGGACAGGGCGGTATGGAGACGGATGATCCGCTGTGGCGCCCCCTAATGGGAGCCGCCGTAAGGGTTTCTTGCTTTAGTAATGGCATTCGTTCTCGCTGTATGAGGTCACATCAAAATGATGTTATATGAGGTGGATTGGTTCAGGTAGGAAACCACTGAAGGCCCACGTGTGAAATGCACAGCATGCCACTGGGTACGCCTACAGAAAGTGATCCATGGAAGGTGAACCAGTGACAGGATCATTGGCGCTAAATCCTCATTGATGCGCATGAGGAATTCCTAGCTTGTTTGGTCCGATTCCATGGAAGAGCTACTATAGCACAAATTGCTGAAAAAGTTCATGCTGGCTTTGAAATGAATTAGTCAGAACATACAATGCATCACAACTAGCTTTATTAAGAGATGTGTAGCTTTATCGGGAGATGACCAATGTACACCACTGAAAGCACCAACAATGGATACCAAAAGGCATTATTTAAAAAAAGGAGAGCTTGTGGAGGCAGAGTGATGGTCTTTGCAGCATTCTAATGGAAAACTTTGGAAATCATGGGGATGTTAATTCAGCTAAACATTCCCTAAACATTGTTTAAGTCCAGGTTACACCCAATGGTGGACAAAGTGAACAATTCATGTAGATGCGTTAAAGTAGAGATCCGCTCGGTAAAACATGACTCCAGGAAAAGTGTCCCTTTAAACTTTCACTTGAGTAAAATACCAAAGTATTTGACTTCAAATGTACCTAATCATCCAAAGTACTATATTTTATTATGGCTGTAATGTCCTATTATAGCCATTATAATATATTACTCGCTCTCTATCTTTCTCTCTCTCTTTCTCTCAGACTCATACAGACTCTTCTGTGTGAAACTTTACTCCCTACACTATTAATAAAAGTTTTTATTCACTCATAAATAAAAAGGAACGACTGATTCCACAAAATGTAGCTGAGTAAAAACTGAGATATTTGACTTTGAAATGTGGTGAAGTTTAAGTAAAAAGTTTCCCCGAATGAAAATACTTGAGTGAAGTACAGATACGTGAAAAAGCTACTTATGTACAGGAACGAATTACCTCACAACGAATTGCTGTCCACCACTGGTTACACCCCTGCATAGTGTTCCGCAATGGCTTCCGGCACATTCCGCCGCAACAAATTGCTCAGGATATATTTTTAAAGCGAAGGTATTCAATGGAACCTTGATTAGACTCTATGTGCAACGTATGAAGATGTATCTAGAGGACATTTTAATGGTCTTCATCACTTCCTTTCTGGGAGAAATCTGTGTGAAATCCCTTGTGACCAACACCGCCCAGACGGCAATGAAAAATTCCAATCAGCGAGAAGTCATCTGTTCCCTAGAGGTCAAGTGTCATGGTAATTTTCCCAGATTCAAGACAGCGATGTGAAACTAATCAGTTCCCCACACAGACACACTGAATCGGCCTTGATTTCATCCGGAGTTCATGCGCAAGGGTGTAAACGTCCACGTCACTGCTTCTGCACGCTTCAGCCGCTTTCTTCAGGGAAAACGGGACCCCGGAGTGGCAGATAGAGAGCGCTAATGAATGGCATAGAAACCTCTACAGGACACGGGTGCCAGGCAACAGACATGGTCAACGGCGGCGAATTACGTCATTGATTGGCATCGATTTATACAGAGGCCATGGCGCTTCTATTTTTATCCCGAACCAAACCCCTAACCCCCTGCTCGGCTTTATATCTGATTATCCACACATGCACTACAGTGTTCCTGTAGGTGCAGGATCTGATGAAGTAGGACAAGGTGAACCTAAGGTGATCCTTGAAAGCAGGAGAACAATTTGTACAGCGAGAGAATGCACTCGTATTCAACTTCATTCTTCCTCAAGCTTCTTCATCTTCATCTTAGTAGTAGTAGCAGTAAAAAGCTTACACAGCTTGAACATCCTCAGAACGTTCCAGAAGGTACTTTTGTACGAGGTGGTATCAAAAAGTTTCGAGACTAATGGTGCTCAATGTTGCCGTTATTACCACGAGCTTTACCACGTCCGAAATTCTGCGTGAAACTGCGCAAATCTGCCACGGAGACATTTAACATGACGTACGTCTGACATACGCCGATGCTGCAATTAGTCGGTCGAGGTGTTTTATCGAGTGGCGTGTGGGCTTCAAGAGTGGAAGAACATCACTGGAAATCTACAAGGGATCAGGAAGACCTTAAACGAGCTCGACTCCCGAAAATGTCGAAATCATCCGGCAACTTGTGCATGATGATCGTCGGAGAAAAACAATCCACACGACCTCACTTCCGCACCCACCCTCCTCACCAGATTTGCCTCCAGCAGATCTCCCCCTCTTCCAGAAAAGATGAAGATCCAGTTCAAAGTTCAGAAGGTGCTTGACATGCTTCAGAAAGAAGACTTTCAGGACACGTTCCAGAAGTGTTCAGGAAAGCTGGGGGGGGCGCTGTACTGCTGTGCATAGATCACTATTTTGAAGGTGATAATGTGTAAACGTGGATAAATTAAGTACTTTCTTGTAAACAACGTGAGTCTCGGAAACTTTTTGATACCACTTCGTATGTATAACGGTTACTTTTCTGCTAAAAAATGAACATTCCGAATACATTCTGGATTCCAATTTTGTGAGAATAAAGAGTTTGAAATGGTGAAATATTCTGTGAGAAACTTTTATGGAAAGGGTTTCAGTCAGGACGTTTTCTACTACAAAGTCTTCATTAAAATTCCGATATTTTCATTTTCTGGGAATTCAGGAATGAGGCTGGTGAGGACCTGGGTCTTTATAGACACTATATATATATAACAAGCAAATAAAAAAAGAAGATATGATGGTGATTATTTCATTCAATTATCATGATAATTGGAAAATCAGTGTGGTATTCACAGAAGAAAACATTATGTTGCTCGGTTCACGCCACTTCCAAACGTATAACAGCAAACCCCACGCCGTGCTCTATTACATGCTAACACTACTTCTGATGTCATTATTTCAGCTTGTATTCCCACGATACACCGAAATCCATTTTGCTCAGGACCCCATGAAACTAAACACTGACACAATCCATACAGAGGCTTTGCCTTCATGTTTCTGAGGCTTAACCGAAGCGCCCAAAATAGAGATTCTCAATTAACGCTGAATAGATTCTGATCTGCAGCAATCTGTTAGGTTCAGGCTCGGCTCGCGTGCAGCCTGCGGGCAGAACGATGAACCAGGAAGCTGCACTGATTCTCAGTGAATCTCTGAAGTAAAAATTTTCTTGAATTAGACCTGGTCGTGTGATTAGATGCAGAAAAAGATTGAAGCCTATTGAGTTTGCAGGCCCAGGGTTTGTTCAGAAAGATCAGTGCTGCCATCTAGTGGTGAGAGAGAAACCAAACGATTCATCCTAATCATGGCATGCCAAGGTTTTTTTTTGGACACAGATTAAGGATTGGTCTAAATTAAAAAAGGATTTGCAACCTGTGTGTGTGTGTGTGTGTGTGTGTGTGTGTGTGTGTGTGTCCAAAACTTGACCCTGGGTGTCTTTGAGATTACATACTGAGCAGCAGCTGCTCATGATCCTAGATTTTAATGAAACAGAACATTAATAATATAGCCTTCAACTAAATGTTAACAATAGGCTATCACACTCAACTTATTGTATAGTGTTGGTCTTGCAGCTCATTTTCACCGGTTTTAGACACACATTTGATCAGATCGTGTTGTGTACAGGAAGTTAAAGACTTTGCCTGGCTTTAGGATCTCAAAAAATGACACTAAACAAAAATGAAGCACAGGAAGAAGATAGACACGTTTTTTTTTTTTCCTCGTCACTGTACTTCGCACACATTTCTGAAATAATCCTCCTTTTCCCATCTCATATCTACGGTGGCCGAGAAGTGCAAAACACATTAACAAATCCGAAAACAAATTAACAAATTCAAAAACAAAACAACAAATCCAAAAACACTAACAAATCCGAAAACAAATTAACAAATTAGAACACAATAACAAATCCAAAAACAAAATAACAAATTCAAAAACAAATTAACAAATCCGAAAACACAACGACATAATTCAGACAAACCGGAAAAGGTAGGTATAGGTTGTGAATGGAAACTTACAGATCATTGGACGAGACACCTGTCAGTCAAGATATACAGGTGACTGACAGGTGTCTCGTCCAATGATCTGTAAGTTTCCATTCACAAACTACCTACCTTTTCCGGTTTGTCTGAATTTTGTTGTGTTTTCGGATTTGTTATTTTGTTTTTGAATTTGTTATTTTGTTTTTAGATTTGTTGTTTTGTTTTTGAATTTGTTCATTTCTTTTCGGATTTGTTCATGTGTTTTGCACTTCTCGGCCACCGTACATATCTGCTTTATATCTCACAATAGAAATGACTTTGTACCTCACACTCACTGTGAGACACACTCACACACACTCACCAAGCATGGGGCAGCGTATTTCCTGTCCCACTGGGTGATTATTTGACCACTAGGTGAAAAAAGAATATAATTGTGGCTTTCTGGAATTTCTAGAGAAGGTGAAAAGCTGCGAGGAACCTTTTTTATAGAAATTTTGAATGCTACTACATCCAAACACTTTTTAAGCAATTGCGTTCCTCCAACTTTGTGGTAACCGTTTAGGAAAGAACTACATATAACTGGAAAGTTTTAGTGATCCAATACTAATGTTCATGTTGCGTATGTTAAATCAGAAATACACCATCAAGCCACAATTAACCTGGATGATCTGGAGAACTTTAAGGAGAAGGATGGAAGTCTCAGGAAGGCTGATGCTTCATGTTATGCACAGATCATTGAGTACCCAAAGAAAAGTGCAGGCTTCATTCTTATTGCTGTGTATACAATGTTCATTCACACTGGTCCACTCAGATATGCGTTAAACATGATGACTTCAATAAAACTTCACTGAAAGAGTACACGGGCTTTTCGTGTGTAAGACATGCTGATGGATTTGTAGTATTTTTTTTAGTTAGTGCCAGAAAGTGAGATTACGGATCACAGGTGTTTCAAAGCTTCATGAATGTTTTAAATGGTTCCTCTAGGATTCTTTGTATAGTTTATGGCTATAAGGGGAACCATCTCTGATAGGAAACTGAGTTTAAGGGTACTACATAAAATTCTTTCCCAAGAAGGATGAAGGTTCACAGAATGATGAAGGGAAACTCCAGAAAAGACATCCAGAAGTGCAGATTTTCATCCCAACTACCAAATTTCACCTGTTCAGATCTTAGACCTGAGATGTTGTATGGTTTAGAGTCAGTGGCTTGAGTAAAAGACAGGAGTTGGAGCTGGAGGTAGCAGAGCTGAAGATGTTGAGATGTTCGTTGGGAGTGACGACAATGGACAGGATTAGAAACGAGTTTATTAGAGGGACAGCGCATGTAGGACGTTTTGGAGTGAAAGTGCGGGAGGCGAGATTGAGATGGTTTGGACATTCTTGGTCACCTTCCTCACTAAGGCCCTTCTCACTGATCGCTCAGTTTGGCCAGGCAGCTCCGCTCTAGGAAGAGTCCTGGTGGTTCCAAACTTCTTCCATTTACAGAGGATGGCGGCCACTGTGCTCATCCGGACCTTCAATGCTGCAGAAATGTTTCCGTCCCCTTCCCCAGATCTGTGCCTCGATACAATCCTGTCTCTGAGGTCTACATACAATTCCTTGGACTTCATGGCCTGGTTTGTGCTCTGACATGCACTGTGGGACCTCATATAGATCCGGTGTGTGCCTTTGCAAATCATGTCCAATACTGAATTTACCACCGGTGGACTATAATCAAGTTGTAGAAACATCTCAAGTGTCTCAAGTGTAATTCCGAGTGTCATGGCGACCCGATATTAAAAAGACGCTCCACACTCTCAATTCTGTGCATTCAATTCCACCTCAATCGCATTTTTTAAATCACGACCAGACCGTAAATTTACTTTTCAAATAAATTGTGAGGAAGCATATGAGTATTTTTGTTTGTTTGTTTGTTGTTGATTTTTTTTTTAATGCAACCAGACCAACACAAGCAAATAGCAAACGTGATAAAAACCAATAAAATAAAAAAAAATTGGAACATTGGAAGCTTGAGACATACAATCTTTAAACAAGTCCAGTGATGACAGACAAAAAAAAAAAAAAAACCCTCAAACAGCAGGTCTGAGACATTTCTAGTCCCGGAGAAAACGGCGGGAGAACCTGACAAAGCCATGGCTGAAGACAGAGGTGAATGCATGAAGGTTGTGTAGATGTGTAGTTGTGAAGATGCAGAGTTTTGTCTAACAGGGACGTTTCTAGGGATCTTTAATCCGTAGGTAAAACGATGCGTAGAGACAGGATCATTATGGAGGGATTGAACGTGGTCTCTGAAATGTTTGTCTGGATGTCAAAATAAACATATTTCATTTAGTGGTGTTTAGAATCTGAGCCTTTTTTACTGTTGGAGCTAAAAATTGCCTACACTGCAAAAATTCTGACATCTTAGCAAATTCAAATATATATATTACTTCATGCCATTAGATTACACTAAACCAGATATATTATCAACCTAGTGCTACATGTCTACTTAGGTGGTCTCAGCCATAGGTGGTTCTTCTACAAACTGTTGCATTTAAAGGAACAATTGTGTAGGATGTGGCAACCTTAAAATGTCCCTTCACTTAAACTAGAGACCCAAAACCTGTTCCAGCATGACAATGCACAAAACCAGTTCCAAGAAGATCTGCTTCATATGGTACAGAGTGGAAGATCTTGGGCCTTCTCACCTCACCTCACCTCACCTCACCTCACCTCCATCTGTACCTGACTTTACTAACACCCTTGTGAGGGACTAAGTGTGATGACTTATTGGGACGAAATACAAATCTTATGGTCAGGTCTCGACAAACGTTTGTCTATACAGTGTATTTTTATTCAATTCAAGCTTTCTAAATCTGTTTGTTCTATAAGGAACCCCTGTATGTTCTTATTTTGTTTCTCGTCTCTGCCTTTATATTTAGTATTATTTATTTAAATTAAAATAAGAAAGGTCCCTGGTGGTCTAGTGGTTAGGATGCGGCGCTCTCACAGCTGCGGCCCGGGTTCGATCCCCGGTCAGGGAACCAACCCCAGCCACTCTTAGTGCCGGTCCCAAGCCCGGATAAACGAGGAGGGCTGCGTTAGGAAGGGCATCCAGCGTAAAAACATGTGCCAAATCAAACATGCGGATGAGCCGCTGTGGCGCCCCCTAATGGGAGAAGCCGAAAGAAAGTTTTTATTGAAATAAGAAACACAGGCTAGATTCGACTTTATATTCAAGATGTTTTCATTTGCTAAGATGTCTTCTTCTTTTTTTTTTTTTTTTTTTATGTTTTTGCAGTATATCAGCAAGTTCAAGCTGCTGTAAGATCCGAGCGTGCGTCAGGAAACATCAGCCTCGTAACAGCCAAATAGCTCGTACTCAGCTTGGAGACATATTCGAATCACTGATAACCAAGCAAGATGTCAGTAAACTTTTTTGAGAATTATTCGGATTTCTATAGCGTAATAAAGTGAATCGATTATTATAAAGCCGGCCGTTGTCTATACTCTATGTGACTACATTATGAAGGAAATCAGGCATCAGAGATTTTTCCCGCTCGTGCCAAGCTCATCATGGCGGCTCGCAGAAAGCAAGCAGGCTTCATGCTCGTTTTAGTGCCACGTGTGTTGCTTTGGATCGTTTATGGCTCCACCCTGTCTCGCCCTTGGTTCATGTGTTCATGTGTTTTTCTATTCACAGCTGTTCCCACTTCCATGTTTAATCCATATATATATATATATGCCCGCAGGTAAAATGTATAGGAAGTTTTATTTTTAATGCACTGACTGCTTCTTCCCGCTACTCTGCTTTTTAGTTTCACCTGCTTCCCTTTTAAATATGAATGAAAATGAAACGGAAAATAAAACATTTTGTTTTATTCGAGTTCGACTTTTTTGTTATAAATGATAAACATGGACAAGGAACTTTTCAGAACATTAACTGAAATGATATAAAGATAATCAAGGTTTTGTTGTGTTGTATGTTCCTTTCTTTAATAATAAAGTGATCTCTGTAGCACTCAGAGAACCGCGTAAGAGTTCGCTTCCGACCTCGTGCCTGTAAATCGCTTTCTTTTATTTTAGTTGCCATTGTTGCTTTGGTGCAGTAGATACATAACCGTTTATTTGTTTTTAGTAATTTGTTATAATTTCATATATTTAAGACCATTTTGCGGGAGTCCCGTGAATGATTTTATTCTCCCACAACCCGCACGCATGAGTATTTTACCGCCCGCACCCGCGTTCACCCGTCAAATCTTGTCCTGCGCCGCACTCGTTTGCGTCGCCTCCCGTGAAAGTGCAGTTTTCTATTTCAAAGCCCGATTTTAGCTCTTGTCATGTTACATTATTAACAAATTACAGTGCAGTACCCCATACTGACCACTAGTCTTTAAGACTCCTAGGTAGTCTGGATCATGTCTCGAAATTTTTATGTTACGGTGAGGTCATCAGAACATATCTCCATCATAAGTCAGGGATAACCTGCACACACACACACACACACACACACACACACACACATATGCATATATATTTCTCGCCCTGGCCGTATTGTTTGCCAAAACAGCAATATTGTCCGACACATTTCTGTTTTTATATGTACTTCGTTTGTATGGTTTGCCTTTTTTATATTCTTTATTCTCATTATATGGGAGAAACAGCTGTAAACGTGAGAACACCTGGACCCTAGGACCAATGATGAGAAAACTGTGGAGGCTTTGAACCATCAAGCAAAAACACGTATGACAACGAAAAACAAAGACAAAAATGCGGAAAACGCGCACGCCATGCTCGGCACGAGAGGGGATAATCAGGGGTACGTTGAAAAAAACCCAAGAGCTCACATTCACAATTCATATAAATACATACATTTTTAAGATCGCACTCATACATTTTATCAAATGAAAATAAAACACCACATGAACATGTTTTTTTAGATGCAACATTTATATTAAAATCTTTTTCTCATCCCCCCCTAAATTCTGTCATAACCCATATATACTGTTTATATATATTTATATATATATATATATATATATATATATAGCTCTTATTATAATAATTACTCTAATTATAGGGATTTTGTAAGGATACAGTAGGACACACTGGAAGTAACGAAGGGCTCTGGAATCAGCTGTGATGAATACCAAACAAAACACACCTTTTTTTTTTGTTTGTTTTTTTTTTTTTTTTGTAAGGTTGATGCGTATATACAATCAAATCGGCACAGAATCTGATCGGACGTTACGGACGTTATGTGCATGATTAATATTATTATCTCTGCGAACGCTGCTAGTTGGATATCAAAATCACGATCGGATTCTTTATCCGTCCACGCCAGCGAATCATGCATATGTATGTTTATAATCGATAAATACGCTCCGTTGGAATTAACAAGCAAAACACTTTTTTTCGATCATCTATTATATATATAAAAAAAAAAAAAGGAAAAAAAAAAAAAAAAAAAGAATCGTAACGCTAAAAAGACAGCAGGTGAGCATCGTATAAGTGACACCGAGCGGAAAGGAGCGGAAGCGTGACTCCAGGCGACGTCCCACCTCCAAGCGTCTCTACAGTCATGCGTGAAGGAGGAACCTTGAAGTAGCATCTTCACGGAAAAAAAAAACTGAAGTATTCCACAGGATCAAACATGAAGGATTATGGGTATTTTATAGCGAGTATCCGGATGTAAACTCGTGAAACGCGTAAACGGCGACGCCACACACGTGATGGACGCTGGGTAAGTTTCCGATTTTTATTTTTTTTTTCCCACCCTCGTAGTTTTGGGAGGTTCTGCTATTCACAGGTTAAGAGGCTAAACTGGAGATTGCTATCAACATTTATACAGTTCGGGGGGTAAAATAGTGAACAGAGTAGTGACGGAGAAGCACTGTGTGCTGCGGTCGAAATCGTGGTTTGATGTGGACGAAGCGCGCTACGTTGACGGGGGGCTTATGACGTCAGAGGCTGAGGGAGGAGGCGCCGCAGACCGAGCATGTGTGTTCAGGAGGCGGGGATCGTCGGCCGGATGGCTAAGTGGCGACGGTTAGCTTCTCGTACTGTAGCTGGCTGTAGGAGGTGAGGTTAAATGGTGACGCTCCTCTCTTCAATCTGATCTCGCAAGTCTGTCCGAGATCAGGACTATACACACAGAAAAAACACACACAAACACACACACACACACACACACACACACACACACACACACACACAGAGGGATTATGTAACATAAAAGTTTGAAATGCATCTGAAGTGAGGGATAATTTTACTGTCATATATGCGGACCCTAGTGTGTTCTTCAGAACAGGGGAAAGGTAGCTCACTGTTTAAGATGTATTTCTCATCTGAAGGAACTCAAATCCCACCACCACTAGTTCCTTGATCAAGGCCCTTAACCCTCAACAGTCGTATGAATGAGATCATTGTAATTTGCTCTGGATAAGGGCGTCTGCTAATATGCCATAAATGTAATCCATCTGAAGCACAGAATGGATATAATCCACGCTAGACTGCACCTCGTTTTAAGATTCTTCTGTTCTCACACCTAGGAGGTGGAATGAAAGTTCTCTCGGTGTACAAACCTCTAAATCACTAGCAATCTTCATGAGTACTTCATAGCAGTACTTCCTATACACTCCCCGATTATGATCCAAAGTTTATGGACACCCGACAATAAGATTCCTTTCTGAATTTCACGTTCCACATTTAATTCCCATTTGCTGGTCCGGTAACGTCCACTCTTCTGGGAAGATGTTCCACTAGATGTGGAGATTCGTGCTAAGCGATGTACTGTGAGGTGAGGAGCAGCGGGTCTGCGTTCCAACTCATCACAAAGGCGTCCAATGGGGTTGAGCTCAGAGCTTTAGAGAAGTCCACTCAAGATCTTCCACTCCAACCCATGTAAAGCATACGGTATCTTCAGCTTGTGCATCGTCATGCTGGAACAGATTTGCGTCTCCTAGTTTAACTGGAAGGGAAATATCACGCTACCGCATCCGAAGACATCCGATAAAAATGGGCGCTTTCAACTTTGTGATTACAGTTTGGGGAAGAACTGAAAGTCAGGTGACCCAATACTCATTATAGTGTATTTTTCTCTCCTAAGAGAGTTTTAGACCGATAGGATTCGTACTCTGTGTCCTAATAAGCCATATAAACGCTTTCTCTCTGAGTGGTGAACAGCTGCTTCAACGTTATTTTGTATAGATTTTTATGACACATTTACAAAATTAATTTCTTGGGCAATTATGTGCAATAATTCCGGAGCAATAATAATAATAACTGTTAAAGTGTAAATTATAAATATTATTATAGTCAGATGTTTCTGGCATCTGTTTTTCACTTACTATATACCTTAATATTTATATTTATCGATATATTTATTTTAATCTTCACTTTGAACTTTCACTATGAGCAACTGCAACTAATCAATTTCTTATTGGGATCAATAAAGCGTTCTGATTCTGATTTAGAGTTCTGCACCAATTCTTCCTGTTTAAGCTTCGATGAGAAGTTCAGCTCACCTCCGATCTCCTGTGTTTGTCCTCAGAAGAAGCATTCGTTTCTCTGACCACCACGGCCTTCGTCACAAGCATGTCAGGATGCTGCTGCTTGGCCTCTTGTATTGCCATCGCCAGAGCCTGGAAAAGAGTCGACCTTCTGAGAATTGTAACAGATAAAAACATTCGGGGAGTGTGCCATTCTACAGATAAAACAATCGGAGAGTGTTATTATTAATCTGAAGTCTGGGAGGGTTTTTTTTTTTTAGCTTTCACTTCATTTCACCTGATGTTGGTCCACAGCATCGTCGCCTGTGATGATGATCCTTTTCTCAATTCTGGTCTCTGAGTATCCCCCTTTAACTGTCTGCAAATGGAGATGGAAACAGATAAATTGAAAAAAAAAGAATACCTAAGTAAACTGGTCACCTTCTTTAAAGTTTCCTTTACTGAAATTCAGGGTGATGGAAAATAAATGAATTTTTACAAGAAAATTGTATGTTGATCAGAACAAAATTTTGCTGCAAATTGTATGGAACGGTTCTCTTTTTTTTGTGACGACGAGCATTTTGATATGTCACACGTCTATAATTATGCATTATTTTA
>JAAIIK010000109.1:1453964-1477404 GCA_014706435.1 Silurus glanis
CACGTCTATAATTATGCATTATTTTACATGAGGGTGGGGCCAGTGATGTCACAACTATCCACAGAAATGAACTCCTCCCACTGTTATGCATATTTTGATATGTTTTGTCTACATTTGCTGTTATTTTCTGTGGGTGTGGGGCCAGTGATGTCACAACAATCCACAGAAATGAACTCCTCCCACTGTTATGAGTATTTTGATATGTCGTGTCTACATTTGCTGTTATTTTCTGTGGGGGGTGGGGCCAGTGATGTCACAACAATCCAGAGAAATTAACTCCTCCCACTGTTATGAGCATTTTGACACGTCACGTGTCTGTGTTGCCGGAGTTTTAATATTTGGCATATTTGGTTTATGATCACCCATGTGATGTCTCATGAGGTTACACGGAATCAATATGGCATTCAGATATAAAACAAAGAAATGTTATTGCGCTAGAAGTAACAAGTATCAAGTGATCAAATGAGAGCAGCCTACAAGCTACGATTTACCTTCGTGACTTGCGTGGTAGTTGTGGAAGTGACGTTTTCATTGCCGATAGGCGACACGATAAATTCCCTCCCAGTGCTGCTCGCTTTAACCTGAAAGACATCCACAGGACATCAGACTTATCTAATCTCATACAAAAATTGAACATCTCAATACATGTAAACTATGCTTATACCATGGTCTGTCTAAATACTCGATTGGGATTGGGTGGAAAGAAGGTGCGAGTCCAAACCATTGAAATACACACGTAACTCCAGTCAGTTAATCATCGTTCCATATGAATGTGTTGCTTTATGAACAATCGCAACCATAATAACAATCAGACACTTTTGAATACTTTTCTCTAATGACCTTACTGAGGTAGATGGTGCATTTTTGCATGGAGTTTATCTAATATTTATCGAATCGAATTTCTAATACTCAATTCTTCCATTCGGTAAAGCTGCTTCGAGACAGAGTCCATTGTAAAAAGCGCTATAGAAAGAAACTCGAACTGATACGATGAACACGATGATTTTGATAAATTGGCACAAAACTTAAATGCAAAAATATCATGAAAATCAGATCCAGGTGTTAACACCAACAGCTTCATTATTAGTAGATACGAAGAAACATTTGCAGGTCATTCATCTCTCTGTAATTACTACTTATTAAATGTCATCTTATGCTACTACTTTATCTCTGTATGTGATTTAGAGCAGCAAATGAAGAGCTTTAGAATTGCAAATATCGAGCCTTAATATAATAGTATATAAAATAAGTAACAATGAACCATTATTTGGATCCATTCAGTCAGTTTTTAAGCCCCATGGTCGGGGGTTCAAGCACCAGTATCACAAAACCTTTAACCCTCTGTTCTCCAGGGGCACTGTATCCTTTTGCACTGCAATCATGAACGACTGCTTGAACTCGTCAATGCCGGTAAAGGACCATAATATAGAGTGATAATCTACAGCTAGGTTCAAGGCATCACACTATTTCAATGGACACCAGTTCAAGTTTTGTTGACTGTAGTGCTTTTTTGTGTTTATTTTTCTGGTTATTGTACTTTGTAAAGGTGTTTCTTCAATTAAAACTCTGTTAAAAAAAAAAAAACTCTGTACAAATTGATACAAGCTACTTTTTACTTTTACTTGAGTAGATTTTTAGACCGATAACTTTTACTTAAATAAAATGACATTGAAGTAGCAGCACTTTTAGTTGAGTAGAATATTTTATTACTCTTTCCACCTCTGATCTCTTACTTATAATCATGTGTACTCACAGGGGAGCCGTTCTCTTTCGCTTCCTTTAGTCGGTTCTCTTTCTGAATCTGCAACAGACAAACACAATGTGTAAGACTGTGAAGTGTAGAGACTCGTGGTCCGCTTTATAACAGTCTAGAAGCAGTGACACTAAAAGGAAGCCACAGACGGTGCAAAGACAGTGTCCAGACAGCAGATAGAAGAATCAAATCTCCATAAAAAAAAAAAAAAAAAACAAAGTGGCATGTCAGAATGTTTGCCTGTAGAGGGCAGTGTGTGATTGTGTATTAGATTTGTGGTCTGGACAGAAAGCAGTATTGAAAAAAAAAATATATACAGAGAGAAAAAGAGCGATGCACTGTGTCTTGTTAAGCACCTGTACACTGAACAGATAAAGGTAAAGCCAAAACAGACGTCAGAACAAAGACATACTGAGCCGAGCTGTTTTTTTTTTTTGTTTTTTTTTGCACATCACATGCAAGATGAGTAGACTACACAGGATTCCGTGGGAGAGAGAGGGGCAGAACGTACCAGATCTGCCTCCTGGGGCTGGATGACATCATTGTCAGAGACTACAGTCTCCTCACAGTTAACACCACCGCCACCCACCTCCTGCACAGGCTGCTGGGACACATGCATTGTCCACATTAGGACAGTAGACATTTGGTTAAATTTTGTAAACAGCCTCCTCATGTTTCTTCTTAAGGACTCGTAAAGAATTCTCTAAAGCCAGCTTTAAAGACGAGCTCAAAAAATAATTGTCTCAGCTCATCAGGTGAGCGAGATGAAGTGCACAGGAGAACGCTGTGATTACATTTTAATAACACACCTGTGGGGTACACAGACAGGCGGTATGCTCTCTGACACACACACACACACACACACACACACACACACAGCCTCCGCAGATTAATGAATCATCCTCCTTCTTTTATCTCATTAATTTCCTGTCGATTTTCTGATCGTCTAACATCCAGCAGAACTAATTTCTGAATGCTAGAGCAAGAATACAAGGGAATATTCTCAATGACTGGTGCCATTTAGTAAAATGTGAAATTGGGTTCAAATCTGAACATGACTTTATATATATATATAAAATACATTCAAAAGTATCATCATCCAGGATGTAATTCTGTATTAAGCTTTATGAGTTTTGACCAGAATTCCTGATTTGGTCAAAGGCAATAATTAAGTCTCTGAACAATTAAATAAAATATTAAGAAACTAAGTTGGAAGTCAGAAGGTACTTAAGTAGATTGGTAATTTGCTGTCTGTCTGAACCAAAGAAAAAAAAGCTAAATCTCTATAACATTGAATTGCAGCTATTCATATATATATATATATATATATATATAAATAAATAAATAAATATTTGGAAATGGATATAAACTAGATTATTTAATCTAATTGAAAATTATTGTGTGTGTGTTTGTATATAAAAAATATATAAGAAGACTATTTTATATTATCCTAGTGTATTTTTTCTGATTTTTTTATTTTTTTTTTAGTTTAGTGAAAAGAATAATGTTGATGTATTACCTGTACATTGTTTTGTTAAGACATGAAAAAAAATTCTACTGGCAAAGTGTAACACGAACAGTTAAACAACACATACTGACCATGGCTTCAATCATTTTGAAACATAATCTCCATATCCTATATATATATATATATATATATATATATATATATATATATATATATATATATATATATATATATATATATATATTCGCAGTTCAAACACTGGTCACTTTCCCACAGGATTTAAGAGGAAACTCGCTCCAGCTCATCTCTTACCTGATCTGGGATGTCTGTAATGTGAGGAACACCAGAACCATTGGATTGATGTTCCACCATGGATTCTTTTCTCAACATGTGCGCCACACTCACAGCATTCGAGTCTTTCTTGGCTACAGGCGGCTAAATGGAGAGAAATTTACACATGGATTACTTTATGAACACAAGCGTTACTATCGTTAGTGTTTAATAATGATGAGTACTGCTCATGTGACTGCGATGGTGAACACAAAACCGAACAAAATCTAGATATAAAAACCTACAAACCTACACACAGACATGTTTAGAAAAACACCAAAGAAAATACATTCCTAAGACAGACATGTTCACCCCAGAGAAAGTGGCACTGAAAACCAAGACCTTTTCTACTGCTAGCTAGCAGAGTTCTGCTGTGACTTAGCTACATGTTCAAATCTGAGTAACATTAGAAACATTTCATCTTACAAACCTTAGCTTATTATGCTATATTATTATATTATTATGCTATTAATATGACAATTGAAATTATGTTCACCAGCTAGCTACAATGTTTGCTAACTAGCTAGCACATGTCCCAGCTACCTAACTAGCAATTTTTTTATCTCAAATGTTTTGAGTTGCTTTAACAAGAATAACATATTGTTTCATCTCAGTGAAGCCTGTATGGGTTTTTTTTTTTTTTTTTTTTTTGGTTGTGATGATATATATAAATAAAAAATGGAAATGAAACAAAAACAGGGTGAATCAGGAAATGAAAAAAGATTGATCAGAATCCATACATGAGCCAGAAATGAAAAAAAAATGTAACATAACGGCAAAATATGAAGTGAACCACGACACAAAATTATAAAACAACTGAAGATTCTCGAGACCTGAAATGATGCAAAAAAAAAAAAGTGACGGTCTCTGAAAGAAAATGTCCAAACAAACAAGAAGGTCCAAACAAAAAATGGATGGAACACATATTTGTGAGTTTTGCAGATCCATTGCTTGGTGTCTGGAGCCAGAGCAGAAGAAATGGTTCCTTACAGGTTCCACTTCATGGTGGACACGTTCTTCGTGTGCTTTTTCTTTGGAGGGAGGCCCATCATGAGATCCTGTGATGTGGGTGATGCTGAAGTCCTCTACCACGCCAAATTCGCTCATGCTCCTGGAAGACATCTCCACTCCACCGGAAAGCTCCATGAATGTGCTGAAGTCGGCCTCGGCTTCCAGGCTGGAGGTGGAACTGACAGTCATGCTGGAGCACTTGCGCTCGATGCCCAGGTGCGAGTCTCTCAGGGTTACCGCTGTGTTGCGATCGTATTCATATTCAATGGAGGACAGCGGCCGCCGCTGTGGGAGACAGAGACCGAGAGCAGCAACGCAACGTTACTACACTGATGTTCAGTAAGAGACCAGGACCTGGTGGAGAAGGTGTTGCTGTGTTTGAGCATGCAACATTTATAACTGGTCTGTTAACAGGCAAGGGAAGGAAGTGTGAAAGCAAGGTTACTGAAGTGGTGAGAGACAAGCAGGAAGAGAATTCTATTTCTTTTGAGATAAATCTTAATTCATAAGTCCTAATATGCATTACAACCATTGATTAGTCCAGGATTTAGGTCTATTAGTTTTGCTTAGATCGGTTATATAATGCGAATACTCTTGCTTGGTCCCAGCCTTTAGAACTTTAGGCTTTGTTAGTCCCAGTATTTAAGCCCAGTCTTAATCGCTATGGTTACTCTTAGTATTTATGGCTATAACTATTTACTCCCATATCAGGATTAGAATTATTACATCTGTACTAAACATTTTAAGGACTGATTTATACTTTAGTACCCATCAGTGATACTAGGTGAGATTCAGATGAGACTAGGAATTGGAAAAAGGGGTTCTATGATGACTGGTGAAGGTGATTTTAATGTGCCTCCTGGTTCATTCCAGACTTTTAGCTTTTCATTCCTGGCCAATCCTAATGTTTAAGGTCATGGCTCCCAGTCCCAATCTTCAAGGCTCTATTTCAGAAAGGCCTAGTTTAACTACCATATTCCTAGTTAGTTCCTGGTTTTTACACTTTAGCTCTTGATGGATCCAAATTTCTCCTATAAATGTTATAAAAAAGTCTCCTGGGTTTATGAGTCTTAACTCTTAGTCTTAAAATTAATTTTATCTCTATATTCCATTTTCTTTTAACAGTTTGAGCTTCAGTGCTGTTTCACCTGGTTGCTTATAATTGGAAATTAAATGGATACAGCCATCACTGGGGGGGGGGGGGGGGGGGGGATGGTGTGCATTTTTTTCACATAGTATGAGGAATAAAGCCATGCCAAAACAAACAGTCAAGATGCACAAATAATCAGAGTTAGTGATTGTACAGTAATAGACCTTGACTTCATCTATTGTCTCTTCATAAATGGCGGGAGTGGAAAGAGGTTCCTGTGACAGCAGGAAACAGAAAGAGAGCATCTTCGAGTTAGTGTTGAAAGCAGACAAAGAGAAACATTTTGACACTTTACAAAGTGCACACAGCAAGATAGATTGTTTAAAGCACTTAGCGCTTTAGCGCTTTTGGTAACAGAACTGGATGGAGTGCACTGAATAGCAGACATTCGAATCATTTCAATCTTTGTATCGATTAACATTGCTGATATTTGGCTTGTTCACACAAATTCACCCAAAACTGCATTTCTAGATTGAGCTTTAAACAGTTTGCATTCCAGCCATGATCTCAGTATATCACTGTCATGAAAGCACCATCTGCTTTTGTTTGCCATTTCAGGACCTGCCTTGGGCAATCAAAACAAACCCATAGCAAAAACCTTGTGATTCAAAGCTCGACAGCAGCCACACTGTTTTCGACAATCACAGTGTGTGCGATTGTGAGATTACGCTGCTCTCACATGCTTGTCACACTGACGCATTCTTTTTATCACCAGTGTGTCCATAGATCTTGATGTATTTTTTTTTTTCTCATCAGATCTTGGCCTAATTCAAATTCCTTTCATTTGTTTCACAGCTGAAATGAAATGCGTTTGCACCTGCAACGTGCAATCGAAGTGTGAAAATATTCCAAGGTTCTATCTTCGAGTGAGAAGGGCAAGGAGTCTCATGACAGTCATCTGTTTTTCAAACGCATATTTGATGCAAATCCTCATGCAGCATACTTTTCTCTTTATGAGTTCAATCACCACATGATGTGCTGTAACAGAACAGTAGCTTTGTGATAAACGGGTTTCATTACGCAGGATGGCCAATTATGTGTTCAACTTTCTGTAATTCACACGCGTTCGAGATTCGGAACGGTGCGATCTGAGAGAACGATTCGAGAAATCTGAGCCACTGTTTTCCAACAGCAACATCATAGGATCGTGTTATGGAATACCAAGCAACATGTTACAGAATCGTTAACACAATGCAAATTGTTCAGGAAACCACTTCAGAACTCATCGACTTCCTCTGCGTGACGAAACAAGCATGGAGAAGTCGTGAGTGACTTAAAGCCAAAGTGGTGTGGAAGAGCCTTGATTTCCTTGCAACAACTTCTAGTCCAGTGTTGTAGAAATTAGTTTGAAAGGAAAACGCAAAGCTCATGGTTGAAGAGAGGGGAAAGCAAAGGTGTTGGGCAGAATGGGACAGTCTGGGCTTTCGAAATAGTTCTCATGAGCAGGCAATGCTACAAATGCTCAGAACCGGTGTAGCCTTCTCAAACCCCTCTCTTCATGGAAACTTGTGGAGACGTTAAAAACGATTTGTCAAGCAATAGAAAGGAACATGATGGATGCGCGAGTCAACTGGAAGCTCATGCGATGCTTCGTTCCAGTGACTGCAAACAGAAGCTGCCAAGTAGAGTTACCCCGTGTTGTTTCTTCAAAAAGGCTTCGGCCCCCGGCTCTTTGCTGGTATTGCGGCTGTTTCGGAGTATCAGTCCTGACTCTCTGGCCTTCTTGGTTTTCACCGGAGGAGTTGGAGGACCACTTTTTTGGAGTGCTTGAGTCTTAGAGGAGAACATTTGAACCTCCATGGATACATCGTCAGTCAGGGAAAGACCTTCGTACTCTGCTTTAGTGGCGTATTCATCCTGAAGAGCGTTTCCTTTGAGCAGACACTCGCTATCCACGGTCGATTGCTGCTCATTGGTTTGTAAGATGTTATGTTCTACATCAGGTGACGCCTCTTGCGATCTGGTGGTTTTATAGGAAGTAAACAGAGCCTGGGAAGAACTTGTGTCTCTGGAATCAAACCTGCTCGGGTCAAATTGCCGCTCTAGAGTTTCATACATGCTGTGTCTTTTAAAATGTCTCTGCATCAGTCTCGATTCTTCGCCAATATCTAGATCATCTCTGTACTCTTGACTCTTTGCCCTTTCTGGTTTCAATGGGACGATCCGGGTTATTTCAGTATGAGCATGCCCTGAAACCTTCATCCTTCTCTGTACTTTTTCTGCAAGAACCTCTTCAGTTCCTTCCTGTTCAATATTGCTGATCTTCTTTTCAGGCACAAATTCGTCCATTCTCTGGTGGTTTTCATTTTCCGGCCCCTCTTCATTTTCACTGTTGTCAATCATGATGATTTTGGTAACCTCAAACTTGATCTCGGATTTTCGTTTAAGATCATCTTTTATGGGACCGTTGACTGAGTCAGAGACATCTTGCTGATTGTCAACATTTATGCTCTTCGCCTCAACCAGCACGTCCTTTATATGATCTTCTGCTTGTGATTTGGCGTCATCGAACACTGTCTTGTCCATAATGCACTTTTCTAGATCTTCTTCCATGGCTTTGTTAAGCTCCTTTTCCTTCTCTTCATTTGATGGCCTTTCTTGAATTTGTTCCTTTATCTCCTCAGCTAGGGGTTCAGACCAGCTTTGGGTTCCTGGTTGCCTGGTTGGTGTCACCTCTTTTCCTGATGTATTATTGTCTTCATCAGATTCTTCTTGCTGTATATTTGATGTCTCAGTTTGAATCTCGTACACAAACTCTGATCTTCCCAAATTCAGACTCTGTGGTCGCTCTTCCTTGCGTGGTTTGCCCGAAGTACGATCCTCTTTTGATTCCTGTAATTTGTCCACCTGGCTTTCAGTAGTCATTGGTGGAGTCAAGACGTCTGCTAACTCTATTGCCTCCTTCATAGCAGTCTCTTGCTTGGATTCATCCTTTGCTGGTATCTTGGGAGATGGAAAGGTGTCCATCTGAACCAGTAGTTCTTTACCATCTTCACCGGTTACTTCAATTAGTATCATCTTTTGTTCTAAAGGTACTTCAGTGACCAAAGGAAGTGGAGACACAGTGGCTTTGCTATTGTCTTTCTGCTCCATTGCTGAGTCAAGTTGGTAAGTATTCTGTTTTTCAATTAACACCCACTCCTCAGAGCCCTATGTTTTGATACAAATGGAAAATCGTTAGCTTTTACTGTCAAAATAAGGGGAAGATTTTGTAACAAGTATGTCAGTTTAAGCGTTTTTTATTAGGAGTTAAATATTTGCAATCAAAGCAACCTCGGGCGAAATCACCAAAGTCTTCTGGATGAAGTCGTCCACTGAAAGGCTGTTAATAGGTTCCCTTCCACCTGCTCCAATTGCCTCCTGACGGTCATGCCCGAGACCAGCAGGAGAGAGCGAAGAACAGTAATTAACCGCTATCTTACGAGGCTCCATTTGCAGTGTAAGGTTAATTCAAAAATAGGAAACTCTATTATGCACTTCAGTGAAAGCAAATGAACTCGAACAAAACAAGCAATGAGGAGAAATGTGCTTTTTTTTGTAAACACTGAAATTTTTGGCAGTTGGTTTAATCAAATAAATCCAAACAACCAACTGTTCCAAAGGGCACTGTCAAGAACAGGTATCAATTTTCCTGTCAACACACCTACACATACACAGATATCCAGTTACTCATTTATTACAAATGTTATAAATTCTTAGAAAAACAGCTCCTCAAAGGTTTCGGAATGATTAATGGTTTCTATAGTGGGATTCTTAGGAGCCTTCAGAGGTTGCCCTAGAGGGAGTATGGGCTTTGCTAGAAGGAAGCAGTCGTTTTAATTGTGCACAAGAAAAATCAGTTGATTGAGATGATAATCAGGTGATTTTTATTGTACAAATATTGCATTGTTATGTGGAATTTTTTTGATTTTGTGCTGTATGTATCTACTGTATGCAAGTATGTATGTATTTTATGTATGTAGAAAATTCGTAGGATTATTTATAGAAAACCTCTGAGAATCTCCGAACTGCTAGATTTAGATGAAACCCATTTAAAAAAACGAGCATCAGGTTCAACGTGATTAGCAAAACAAATTCGACAGATCGAGGTAGATAACAGTCAATATCCTAAAGCCGTTTACCTTGAAGACGTATGAATCCGGATTCATGAGATGATAAATAAGGGCTTCATCTAATGGAGAAAATATAATCTCAAGTTTGATCACAATGAGATTCAGTTTCATCAAGTCCCAGGGGTTTCTTTCGGTCTCATATGGCTGTGGCTCATCTTGTCAGCTTATCGATGTGACAAAGCAAGGATTACGATATGTCCTCGGAATGTATGATGTAGCCAATGATTTTGCGGGAAAAAATGATTGTATGACGTCTTTCAAACACCCTTCGACAACTGACTAAATTAGGGACCTGAAATTATATGTAAGAAGGTGAAGAGCCCTGTGATCAAACCTGATCCCTTATTAAGCTCTTAAATCAGACAAAAAAATGTTTTTCTGAAATTAGTTTTTTATATGGAGGAACTAGATTTACTATGTAGACTCCTGGGAGAACCCTGTTAGAAACCGTCAACCATTTCAAGGAACCCTTGAGTAACCATTTTGAAGATTCCAATATTGAACTGTAATTTGTAATTTCAAACCAACTTCTTTCACAGTATCATTATGGGTTATTGTTTGTAGAATTTTAAGGAAAATAATGAATTGAATCCATTTTGGATTAAGGCTTTAACATAAAACGTGGAAAAAGTGAAATTCTGTTAGTACTTTCCAGATGCACTGAATACTCCTTCATACATAAACTTAATATGCAATCACCTCACAATCACCTTACTCAAGTCAACTTAGCTTTGCAACTAAACCTTTAAACAAATTTCCTTGTGTAGCTACTAGGCTATATTAATAGCAGTAGTGGACCAAGTACACATACCACGTACTTGAGTTAAAGTAGAGATACACTCAGTAAAATATAAAATAAGTGTCCCTTTAAACTTTCACTTGAGTAAAAGTACAAAAACTTTTGCCTTCAAATTTACTTAAGAATCCAAAGTACTTTGATTTATTATGGCTATCAAATGAGGCCACAGGTGTTGTGGCAATTTAGAGTCTGGAGTTTCTTCCATCATTTCTTTCTTTCGAAATGTTCTGCTTGCTGTGAACTGATGCTGAACTGTAGGTTGGTGATAAGAAGATTCCACCAAGGGCCAATCAAAATAAGTTCAAAACAGAGCACGTGCTCGATCCTGATTGGTGAATTGCTGTGTGTTTGACCAGTTTTATTCACTCCTAAATAAAAAGGAACGACTGATTTTGGCAAAAATGTAGTTGACTAAAAAGCAAAATATTTGACATTGAAATGTAGTGAAGTTATACTTCATATAGTGAAGTATAGAAACACTTCAGTAAAGTACAGATAAGCGAACAAATTACATTTACTTTGTTACTGTCCACCACTGTAGGCCTTTAACAGAATAAATTCATTATATATATTTTTTTCAAGCAAACAGTCATAATAATCCATAAATTCCAAACAGTAGCTATATACTATTCCTGAACCAAACATCCCCCATGGAAGTCTATGGGGAAATATTTTTATCTCAAACTCTAAGAGCAAGCATTTATAAAAAATAAATAACACCCTGAAGCCATTTCAAACTGCATTGTACTCTCAAACTTTTTTTATCAATGAAATTCTACTTTAATAAAAATGAGACAATTTTCTCTGGAGAAAAAAAAAAATCTTTTAAAGTGCTGGTTTGACATGTGAATGAAAATAATATGAAAATAAAGAAAAAAAAGCAGAAACATACTTGTGTTATTAATCCACAAAAAAAAAAAAAAAATACAATAAGATAAAATTCAAATAAAACCAGTCATCAAAAAGAAAAAACGTGCACATCACCAAATATACACAACTTGTGTGCTGGACTTGGTACATGCTGTCAAAAAGTAAAAGAAGGAAACAAAAAATATCCAGGCTTTGAATTTCAGAACTCAACCCAGACACCACCCTCATACTCACAGCCTTCTTCTCAGGCGTGTCACCCGACGAGGTCGCTGAGAGACGCTTTTCCCGGATCATCAGTTTGCTGTTGGGTTCCCTCAGGGCTCGCTTCAGCTCGTTGATGCTGGCTTGGTGCTTCAGCAGCATGTCTTCTGATTTATCCAGAAACTACACAGTGAGAGAGATGAGACACTGGGATTTTTTTTACACATTACTGCAAGTGAGGTTAGTGGGCACGAGATAAAACCAGCCGGTGGATGAAATAAATCAAAAACAAAGCAGAAGTAGAATTTTAATATTTTTTGCTCTTATTAACATTGATATCACATTATCTGGTCATAAGGGGACAGTTTGAACACCACTTTGTGATCAAGAGATTCAGCAGAGGAGAATAGAAAGAAAAAGATAGAATAGGAAACCTGAAATGCCCACAGCAGAGGTCCTACCAATTAATCACCCGATTACAGAGTACTAAACTTTATTACAAAAAAAAAAAACAGTACTGAATCATTAAAATGTGCTGGAGGAAAAATATGAAGAGTAATGAATAAATAATTATATTTATTCATTATAAATAATAAATATAATATAGCGCTCTCCGTGCAGCGCACAGTCTCACGTGTAAAAAAACAAAACCAATTAATAGGTCTACCTCTAGCCCACAGAGTCACTCTGATTAACAGAGGAGAAAGCAATGCCATTCGATCCACCCAAATATTTCTTTCCTGGTCTCCTAGCCATTGAGTCCTTCATCTTCAGAATCCAAATTTGCAATGACCTGGCACCTTCTGTTTCACCATTCAAAGGGTAAAAGTGTTAAAAAGCAGTACACGGGGTCAGCCATGATACAGCATCTTCCAAGCACAGGGGGTTAAAAGCCTTGTAAAAGGGCCCAAGAGTGGTAGCTGGTGATACTGGGGCTTGAACCCCCGACTTTCCGATCAGTAACCCAGAGCCTCAACCCCTCAGATACCACTTACCTCAACTTACCAACTCAATAAATTTGATTTTTTTGTAGATGTTGGTCAATGGTTAATTTGCTGGACTTTTGCTAAGAAGGTCGTGAGTTTGATTCCCAGCACCACCAAGCTGCGATTACCGGGCCCTTAAGACGAAAGACCCAGTTGCAGACCTGACAGCCTCCTTCTCAAGTGTCAGACACGTATGTATAAGTTGTCAATCACTGACAAACACAGATCTATTTGAGTTTGATTGAGTCCCCGATCAAAGTAAAAGCGATCATCCATGATGCTGCGTCTAGAACATGCTCGCTTATGGCGAACACACTGTCTTTGTTATGTCAAGATCTAAAGAAAAAATGGCCTCTTAGGATTATCTGAATTTTGGGAGAGCATTCACATTAGAACAAAAGCACATCCATCTGTGATCAGATTTTAATGATTTTAATACCAGATCTATAAAACCAGTGGACTAACAGCAGTTACCTCCTGTTTGTGTCGAGGAGTTGACTCCATCTCCCAATGAGAGGTCCCGGGTGGAGGCAGAATAAAGAGAAGTGCACAGATAAGTCGAAAGAAGAAGAAGAAGAAGAGCTCAAAGCAATCAAAGACAACACAGAACAGAGAGGACAGGACGTGCTTTGGTGGATAAGATGACAAACAAGGAGTCGAAAGAGTCAATAATGAGAGAACAAAATCACCTCGCGTCCATGCATTCTAATGAGGAATTGTGGGAAATGCTTAAAAGGTCCAGAAGACATTTTGCTAATTAGAAAAACTTTTAATCCTGATCCAAGCTTTGGCTTAATAGCATGAGCCATAAACGGCCACACAGATCCACAGCACAGCTCAGGATATCGTTATAAATGGTTCCGTTCTGGACGTTTTTCTGTTTCGACACTGATGACATGTAAATGAACAAAAGCACAGATGGTTAGAGATGACTGCAGGACAGAGTGATACCTCCTGTTTAGCATCGAGACTCTCCTTTTGGCCAGCAAAAAAGGTTTAAAGAAAGACAAAAAAAAACCATCATAAAAGCAGGGTGTTGAAGAACTATCGTGAGAAATCAAGCCAGGAACCTTTCCAAGCTTTGTTGCCATAGTGACAGTATAACGTCTAGCACATTGACAGCTAATTATGTAGTAAACAATATACCACCGCACACATTCGAATTATATTTTAATTGCTGGATTTTTCAGTTTTGTTCAACAGAGTTTCCTGGTGTAAACTGGCAACGGTATTCGTTTTACCGATCAAACAGGGGTCGATTGGGGTCTGAAGTGTTAGCATAGCTACCACGTAGCTCTCCTTTCCTACAGTTAACTGCATTTCACAAAAACCTTTAACGTACTAATGTGATTATTTGACTGTACTTTATTTGAGAGTATCTTCCTCTCACAGCACTTCTATTCATCATTATTTATAACCTAAATTATATCTTTTATTTTCTCTTCGACGTTATTTTCAGGAATGTGCTACACAGAATTGTTCTTTTTGTCCAAATGCTCCTCAAACCACCTCCGCACTTTCACTCTTTACCTTAATGTCTTTCTTTTTGGTTGGCGTGGTGACGCTGGAATCTTCTAGGTCCTGGTCGAGGCTCAGGTCAGGTTCTCCATCTTCATCTCCTGAGAAACACTGCGTCTCACTCCTCTGGGACAAAGCGTCCTGACGTACCATCATTGTGGACAGCGGCCTGGAGAACTCTGAGGAACCCAAGACACAAGAAGGAGCATTTTGCTGATGCACAATAAAGACCTGATATAACCAAGTGTTTGAAGAATCTTCAAGGGTTCTTAAAGGGGTCTTCCATATTTGTATCGTTCTGGAGAAATGCTACGTTAAGACCGTTCATGATTGATGGCAACTGAGCACAAGACTGTAAAAATTCCTCTAGTAGATCAGACATTATGCTGATTTCTTTGCTTTGTTTCTCAGATGAGATTTCGTTCAAGGTTTTGAAGGACATTTTAGTCAAGAAATGCAATATGCTGTATATGTATAGTTCATAGTCACAAAGTCAAACATCTCACTTTTTACTCAACGACATTTTGTGAAATCAGTCGTTCCTTTTTATTAACGAGTGGATAAAAACGTAATTAAATAATAAAGGCTGAAAGAAACGTCTGACTCGAACTCCCCACAACACCCGTGTGTTTATATACATATATGAAGTGGTCGAAAAGGTTTTGGGCTCGTGATCATTGCGATAGATATCAATTAGTGTTCGACTGAGAGTCACATTTGAGTCTTTTCACATAAACTTGAGTTGATTAAGCAAAGAGTCTCGTGTCAAAAATGATAATAGGAACATGATAGACGTAATAAATTAAAGTACGTTGGATACTTAAGTACATTTGAAGGCAAAAACTTTTGTACTTTTACTCAAGTGAAAGTTTAAAGGGACACTTTTACTGGAGTCACATTTTACTGAGTGAATCTCTACTTTTACTCAACTACATAGTTTGTGTACTTCATCTACCACTGATAGTAGTAAAGTAATATGACTGTTGTTATTAGTAGTAGTAAAAAAAGTCGTAGTCGTGTTGGTAAAAGTACAATAATAAGAAGAAGAAAAAAAAATTATGATTAATATGAGTAGTACTGTGCTAGTAGTCTTTTTATTATAGTATTAATTGTTATTATTAGTAGTAGAAGTATTTAAAAAAATCTTGTAGTGGTTGTTAATAATAATAATATTTATTATAATTATTACTATATTTCCATAACATTTGAACAAATATCTGAAATTAATTTCTAAACTTTCTTTCGTGGGATCTTAAAACTAAATGCAGTGTTAATGAGCTCATATCTTAATGTCACTGTGACCGTCGGCTCTTCCTGAAGAAGCTGCATTCGGTTCCCTCACATCGTCTTTCATCGAGCATTGCTTCCACTTTTTGTTTTTCCTTCGCTGTTTTAGCGCTGAGCGTTGAATTGATAGTGATGTCACCGAGATTGGATTTAACATTCATTTTGAGGACCGAGCTGCAAGTTTGTGTTATGAGAAGACAAGATTTCTCTCATTGTCAACCATACGTTTAACTGTGTCCTAAATCTGACTGACTGAATGTCCACTTCAAATAAAAATACACTGCGAAGAATGAACAACTTTAGTGAAGGAAGTATCAGCTAGTAGTCTCGGAAAAAAAAAAAAAACAGTCAAACAAAAAAGCTTCGTGACCTTAAAAATGTTAACGAGCTTTCTGTGGCCGCAGAACCTCAGGGATGCGCCACTGTTCCTCAACTTCATGTTTAATTCAAGAGCTCTGATTGCCTGCCAGCGGAACAATGGCTTTAAAATAGGAATGAAAAATCACGTCTTAGGAAATTAGATTTACGCAAAATACAATTGATTTCTTTAATGAGGGAATGGTTTAAAAAAAAAACAAAAAAAAAAACACGCAGAACAGTGTGATTGCAGTGGAATTGTACACACCTCCATCCAGACTGCGGGAGAGGAGGTGCCTCTTACTGGTGGAGCGCTCGAAATGAGGAGCAGGCCGATCGATCAGAGAGCTGGCCTGCCTCGTCTGGGCCTGAGTCCGCCCGCTGTACCGGAACTTCGAACCCATTACCAGGAAACCTTTAGGAGGAGGTTCAGGGGAGACTAACCTGTAATCAGGGCCAGAAAACAACATGAGGTATCATCAAGTAGCAGCTTGTAGATAGATAGATGATGTAGAGCATCCAAGAAGAAGACATTGTCTCAGTATCTCAGTATATTATAATGCTTGTTGATTTTGAGGTGTAATAATGCATTGCGAATGACTTTAAACGTACGCTTTAATCAGTTTTTTTTTCCAGATTAATTACAAGTTCTGAGATTCTAGCAACGAGCAACTGTAAACTCAAACCACCCTGAGGGAAATATTTTCGGAAACCAGTGCAGCAAAATGGAACAATTCCTCGTCCACACCTACAATTCTACAAATCATCGCTCCTGGAGCAAATTACTACTAATAAAGACACTCGGTCTGTTTATCTCGGCAGTGTAAACTAAATGAGTGCTTTAAGACTGGAAAGACAAACACATAAAAGCATGTCTGAGCAGAAACAGAGAACAGCTTACACACAGAGGACGAGAGCGTGCAGCAAGACTTCAATCACAAAGCCGAGCTGAAGAACAGTGAGATACTACAAGAGCTTTTGGTCTGAATACTTTTTATTCGAGACTTGATCTTTTTGGCTTGTTTGTTTGGTTGATTTTTTTTTTTTTTCCTGCAAGAATATTAGCAATAAGTGGGAAATGGGAACTCAATGATTAAGGCTCTGGTTTACTGATTGGAAGATTGGGGGTTCAGGCCACTGTATCGCCAAGCTACCATTCTTGGGCCCTTGAGGAAGGCCCCTAACCCTAGGTATGTTTGCTCTAGGGGTGCTGTATAATGGCTGACCTGTGCTCTGACTCCAGCTTCCCGACATCGCTGGGATTTGCGAAGAATGAATTTCACGGTGCTGTAATGTAACAAATAAAAGCTCTTCTTTCTCTAATAAATAATTCGAAAGGAGATGTAAAGAACGAACCAAAACCTCCAAGTGAAGTGAAACCATCTAACACAGACACTCTTTGCTGTTGTTTTACACACCTGAGCATGAGCATCGGATTCTTCTCTGCATAATCAACCGTGCTTAGGTGGAAAACACAGCGGGGTTCCATCCAAAGTGAATAAACAGTGCAGACTAAGGTCGGGTGAACATCGTGTGTCATGTTCTTTCATTCCATTAATCCTGGTCTATCACAAGAACATGAGGTGTGAGGGTATGACACCTGTTAAATTGAGTGTTGGGTTTGTTTTTATCCAGTATCCATTTTAAAAAACATCGGTCGATTAATTGGTTATCGGCAAATTGATCCAGCCTAGCTATCGGTAAAATCCTCTATTTGTATGCTACAGGGTCGAGGATCCTCCCCACCCTGGAGAGCCTCATGAAGGTACTGTACAAGTGGGAGGTGAGTGTGGGGAGGGAGGTGTCGGGAATAAGGGGAGGTGTTGGAGAAACTACCCCAGATGGAAAGTGTATAAAAGTATAAAGGGGTAACGATCAGCAAATGTGGAAGTGAATGGGGAAGGGGGGGGATTTAGGTGTGGCAAAGGTCTTGATCTTCTTCTGGGTGCATTAAAGGGCAGCATGGAAATTATAAGGCTGGACCATCTGTCTTCAGTGTCTAAGGTGTGTATTTTCTATTCTCAAAACTGCATCTTTTGTCCTTGAGGTGAAGGTATACGACTGATTCAGGTCCTGAGGTGTTGTTTCTCAAACACCTCAGGACCAGAATCAGCCGTTTCAATCCAACCAGATGGAAGTCTAGTTAACATGACTTCCAGACCACCAAGTGGAAAGTTTTTTTTTTTCCCCTCAGAAAAACCCAGACAAATCAGAGAAAACACACCATGAAGAGAAAAATCATATGAAGCTCCACCACAGACCCCCTAATAGTTTCACGACCGTTCCTTGTATACATTATGTATAGTGGTAAAGTTTACCTGAAGAAGGTATGGTGCTCGATGCAGACCTTCCAGAGTTTTTTTGCAGCTCTGTGGTTGTTCAGCTTGAAGCCGATAGTGCTTTCGAACTGCTCATACTGTGAACAGAAGATACGATCATTTCTCATACATTCTAATCTCGCCCGGATCAACCTCAATGACTCCATGGATGACTTTGCTAATTTAACAAACACATCACACACACACCCACACACACACACACACACACACACACACACTCAGCCTCTATGTTGCTCCAAGGCCTAATTAAATGAAAAACATGAATAAAATACATCACTCCCAATCTGTTTTCTTTAAAGAAGATTCCAGAGTTACGTTTTGCAACCAATCAGATTGATTTTTTTTCTGATAAAACAGGAGCCTATAATTCAAGCAACACTCTAAATTTGTCCATTTTATCCCTTTTTTCTGGTCGCCGATCTGCAGCTGCGATGGAAGAAATGAAGGAGCTCTTTATGCGTGTATGTGTGCCGCTCTGTTCTGCCAGCGAGCCATCAGCAAGCCTGTCATTCAGAAGCCCGACATGCTGAGAGAAGATGCATGAGGGGTTTCACAAATCAAAGAGGTCGTCCACATTATTCCCTCCAGTCTTATTGAAATTCATCAGCCGCACTTGTGCAACGCGTAATGGCTAAGAGACTCGAGAAAGCACTCAGCAACGCGCTTAGTGTCTCTCATTACCCCTTTAAATGATTAATAATGCTAAGATCATGTCATTCGGGATGTTTAGGAAATTTACTGTATACACTGTATGGACAAAAGGATTGGAACGTCTGACTTTTACAGCCATTTGTGGTTCTTCTCCTATTTTCCCTTCATTTGAACTACGAGACTCAATGCCCCTAGTGCACAAACCCAGCTTCATTAAGATACATGGGTTGGAGTGGAAGATCTCCTGCTATAGGGCTCTGACCTCGACTCTACTGAACACCCTTGAGATAAATTCAAACACTGACTGCACCCCAGGCCTCCTCACCTCAACTACATCATTACCAGACTTTACTAACACCCTTGTGTTAGTAAATATTGTCTCACACAGTGTGAGAGTCCTTCAGGTGCCTGTTGGCAAACTCTAAGCGGGTTTCCATGGGTTTGCACTGATCAATCTGCAGTGACTGTTTTCCTTCTGGAACTTTGTCCAACCTCCACACAGGATCTCCACAGCTCAGTCAGAGTGACCATCAGGTCAATTTGTACCACACTTCTTCCAAATTGAGGATTATGGAGGTCACTGTGCTCTTCGGAATCTTCAGGCCAGCAAGTCTTTCGCTTTGTGTTTTTCTGTTATGTAGTTTTTCGTTGCACCATGTTTCTGGAGGAACGTTGTCTCATTTCACTGTGTCAGCTATATACGGCTGAAAATTACAATAAAAGCTTCTTGACCTGACTCTTGACTTGACAACAATTTTGGTAGCCTACCCCAGATCTGTGCCCTGCAACAATCCTGTCTCTGAGCTCTACAGGCAGTTCCTTTTATATCATGGCTTGGTTTTTTTCAGTCGATACGCATCGTCAGCCGCGAGGCCTTCTATAGAGAGGTGCGTGTCTTTCCAAAACATGTCCAATCAATTAACGTTTTTAGATGAAAATGCCATTTTCAAATTTCTCTGGATTAGTGTAGACGTCATCTCAGCAACATTCAAGAGAATCGGGAAGCACCTGAGCTCATTCTCAAGTTTTGTTGTTGAGGGTCTGAATACTGTTGTATTTGAAGGTTTTTTTTATTTTTTTTTATTTATTTTTTTTTCACATTGTCATTATGGGGTGCTGAGTGTAGATTAATGAGAAAAAAAAATCAGTGTGAACAATTGTATCAGGCTGCATCCAAAAATGTTTGCTCTTAAATGCACTTCATAAATTATACAACCCCTTGTATGAGTCATTTATTATTTTCTGAAAACAACACGTCTTAAAGAGTTTTATTCCTCACATAAACACCTTTAGAAATTACGTCCTAATCCCCAACAAGTATCGTTGAGTAACACTTACTGCCAATCATTACTCTCCAAAGTTTATGTTGCTCCAGAAAAACTTTGACCAATCTGATCTGATAAGAATAATACACAAAGCACAGCAGCGAGATAAAAATTGACAGACCTCTCCTGGACGGATCTTGATGTAGAAGTTGCTCCTCTTGTATGAGATCTTCAGGATCTTGGGCCAGGCGAAGCGGTTAATCCTTAGGCGGTCTCGGTAGATCAGCAGGCCGTTGGCACAAACGCCCAGCATGATTTCAATCCCTTCTGAATCCTACCTCGGAGCATCAGCAAGACGCAAGTCAAGAGAATAAAGTTTTAACAATTTCTAAATGTATTTCAGGACAGGAACACATTTTTTTTTCATAGCACATGCATTATTTATGCTTCGCTCACATTGAGAAAGATACATTTACAAACTGTGCTGTATGGTAAGGCATGTGCAGATTCTGACATTCTGATTAAATTGCTCAACATGAATGGCTGCACTCTTTTGTGGGTACACAATATAGCCTTTTTGCCGAGAGTCAAATGCTTTAAATGTCGATTTAATGTCTACTAATAAACCATAAGCTGTGAAGAATGTCATAAACTTGAAAATCTTCAAACTTAAAAAAATCAGTTATGAGTCATCCATTATGAAGTCTGCCACAAGTCTGATTCGTTTTACCAGTCACACAGATTTATGTCTGATTTGAGTTGTGAGTCATACATTTGGAAGTCAGATTTAAGTCGCAAGTTATAGAGTTTTAAGTCTTATTCGAGCTGTGCATCATACCATTTTAAAACTGATTTAAATTGAGTGTCGTACAACTGGAAGTCTGTTTTGAGTTGAAATGTCATTACATTAAAAGTCTAATTTGAGTTGTGTGGTTTACAATTTAAAGTCCGATTTGAGCTGTGTGTTATACAATTTAAAGTCTTATTTGATTTGTGTGGCTTACAATTTAAAGTCAGATTTAAGCTTTTATACAATTCAAAGTCTAATTTGAGTTGTGTGGCTTACATTTTTAAGTCCGATTTGAGCTGTGTTATACAATTTAAAGACCGATTTGAGCTGTGTTATACAATTTAAAGTCTAATTTGAGTTGTGTGGCTTACAATTTAATGTCTGATTTGAGCTGTGTGTTATACAATTTAAAGTCTGATTTGAGTTGCGACGTATACATGTTAAAATCTGATTTAAGTTACAAGTCATACAATTTGAAGTCTGATTTGACTTGCAAGCCATACACTTTGAAAATGTATTTGACATGGGAGTCAAATGTTTGAAAGTCTTATTTGAGTTGCAACTCATAAGCTTTCACAAATCTCAGCTGCGTTCTACAAGTTTTCATAAGTGAGTCTGATTTGAATAGTGAGTCACATATATTTAATGTCCAACTCAAATTGCAACTTGTCTTCTCTGAAGAAGGTGAGTTGCGAGTCATAAACTTTTTGGTCAACTTCATGTTTCATGTTGTAGAGTCTGGTGCCTGAGCAGAGATGGGAGTCGTACGTTTCGAAATTCAGGATTGAGATCTAAAATCTATATCAAGTTTTGATAAACTTTGAAGCTGAATTAAAATGTGCATAGCGTTTGTGTGCCATACGTTTTGAAGTCCAGTCCTTAATTTACACTTATGTAGCCAGAACAATAGGATCTTTTTAAAAAGACAAGGTTATAAAGCAGACAAGACGCCAAAGAAAGAAAAAAAAACATACATAGTTTTTAGTAGCAGTGTTGACAAGGTCATAGCTGAGAGATCAAGAAGTTTTGTAAAGTAGTCAGATCTTCAAGTGCTGCACTATGGAGTTGGATGATTACACCTGAATCTAAAATAGGAAAAAGTTGCTCCTGTGGTGTACCTTTGCGTGATGTAAGTCGACCCCGTACATGGACAGCTTCTTGGCATTCTCCAGGAAGTTAATTTCTGCCTCAGCAGGCGTCATGCCCCTGAACCACAAGATAAAAAAGAAGCGTGCATTAAAACAGCAGGAACACTTCCCATTCGACTGGGCTGAGAACACAATAAATAAGTTAGCCAGGAGGTCTAAGTCAGATCTTATAGGAAACCAAGATCTCTGTGTATGCCTGAGGAGCTTCAACACTACCTGCCAATCACTGAGCCCCTGACTGTGAAGCTTATTGGCTGTCTGACTCAGTCGGAATCAAACAAACAGCCTGAACCGGATTCAGAACAAACCAGGCCAGGTTCAGGAAAAGGTCCATTACTGAGATGTTACATAAACTAAACTGCAAAACTCCAAGACAGACAAGTCTGCAATCCAAGAGCAGAATATCAAACAGAGCGCGAAAGTGTTTCGCCGTGGAAAAGCCTGACGAAAGCCTCTAGCTGAGATCAAATTAACTTCCTCCTCTGTGCCACATTTCATTACAATCATCATTTCATTAGCAAACAGTGCAGGAAAGCATGCATTAAAAAACGTACACAAACATTGCCCGGGTCCTTGTGATCCCTCATTTACATTAAAAACGGTATTGAAAGCAGCCTTTGGACACATATTTTTACATATTATCACCATTAATGCATTTAATTAATGAATATACATGTCAAAGATATTAATACTACATTGAATTCACGTCATTCAAATTCAAATACTTATTAGATGAATTGATTCGCGAAGCTCTAGATAAAATCAAATCTCTGCACTCTTAACCCTATAATTGTACCATAATTGTATTTGTTAAGTGCTATAGCTGTTTCTTTCTATCAGTACCAACATCCTCAGGAGATTTTATATTGTCATTTGTCATATAATGTCATATACATGCACCATATGAACAGAAGCATTGGGGCACGTTAGAAAACATTACAGGAGCAAACTCAGAAGACCCAAACCTGTTCGAGCATGACAATGGCCCAGTGCACAAAGCCAGCTCCATGAAGATCCTAATTAGTTGCAAAACCAGCTCTTCTTTGTAAGTTTTCCAGCCTTTTATTGCCTCTGTCCCAACGTATTTCAGACGTGTTGCTGACATCAATTTTAAAATTGACCATCTTTTGTTAAAATGGTATATTTCCTCCGTTGAAACATTTGATATGTTTTCTATGGGTTTTCTATATCGGTTTATGAGATTTGCATTTGCTTTAAAATGTTATGAAGAATCGTTTTACGAATACCTGGTGTCTACTACTATCAGGCGACTATAAGCTAGACTTGAAAATTCTGATTCAGCTATGTAAATCCTTAAACAAGGACATCCCATATATAAAAACACATACATAAATACAAGACATTACTTACACCCTTGTGGTTGAATTAAATTTCCACAAATTTC
>JAAIIK010000109.1:1477504-1490017 GCA_014706435.1 Silurus glanis
ATATATATATATATATATATATATATATATATATATATATATATATATATATATTCAAAAAGAATGAACCGATATCATGGCGCATTGCTTTCTTGATTTCCAAAAGTATTGGGTCACCTGACCTTTACCTGTTCCAGCATGGCAATGCCCCTGTGCACAAAGTGAGCTCCTTAAAGATCTGGTTTACATGCTCTGATCTCATCCCTACTGAACACCTTTGGGATGAATGTGAATGCTGACTGCACCCCAGGTCTCCTCACCTCACCTACATCAGTACTTGTGTTTCATAACACCCTTGTGGCTGATGAACACAAATATCCATAAGCACACTCCAAAATCTAGTGGAACATCTTCCCAGAAGAGTGGAGGGAAATATAAGTGCAAATTGGGACTGAATGTGGAATGCAATGCTCAAAAATCACATACAGGTGACCCAATACTTTTGGAAATATAGTGTACACACACACACACATTTTATATATTATATATATTATACATTTTATATATATATATATAAAACAGAAATTGGCTGAATCTAATCAAAACTCTGATTATTCTGCATTCAGATCTAGATCAGAGCAGATCAAATGAATTATCGCTCACCGGTAGGTGCGATGCAGCTCCATGACTCTGTCCTCCAGCTCGTGGGTCTGGTTGGGGGCAAAGCGGAAATCGCCGACGTAGTCTGTTCCATGCTCGTCTTGGTCGTAGTCTCCGAGCTCAGCCTGCACGGTGTAGGAACCCAGCAGGGCGTGAGTGACGAACGAGCACGGGAGCCGACCAGACAGGATGTCATCACGCAGCTGAAGGCACAGGAAGTACCTACGGAGATATGGGGAAGAAACTATAACCGGGAAGACTATGAAACTACGTTTTCCGGCAACCAACAGAAGGGCAGCTTTAGGGTAAATTGTATTGTATTTCTGACTCATTAAGAATCAATCAAACAGCCTGAACTGGTCAGAACAGTCCAGAGGAACAGATGCAGGTCCATTTTCCAGACAGTCCGGAAACTAAATGCAGAATATTAACACAGATATAGAATAGAATAGAAAAACCTGAGAAACTACTGTATCACATACATTAAAATGTTCTGAAAGCAGCCTTTGAACATATTTGACATGTTTACATATATCACCATAGATATTTAAATGTAGTCGGTTTTATATGTCGAAAGTGTTACAGCTACTTTTGCATTTACTTACAAGGCTTTATCTGGTTCAGTAGCTCACAGACATTTCAAGTAATCTGATGTTAATATCATATTCTATTCAATCTGGATACATGAAATGATATTTCTATATCTTTTTGCTGATGACAAAATCTGTTCGTCATCTCCAGGCTGGTTAGATGCCTAGTTAGCTAGCTAAATGGTCCATTATAAAATGAAGCATTTTTTTCCCCCCTGCATTGCAAAATGTTTTTAGGTGCCTCAGGATGTTGTTAGCGTTTGCATCTTTCTTCTTCCGAGACATGATTTAATGACATTTTCACAATTTCAGACATTTTCAGACACGTCTCTGACTCTAATTTGTCATTTAAATCAGTAAATATTGTAAAATAATACAATAATGTAATATACATTGTCACAGTCTTTTATGGCTTTTGAGAGACACACGCTGGGTTCATTTGTTTCGTTGAAACAAAATTGGTAATTCAATGCTATGAAGATTTACTTTGACCAAACAAATATAAAATGATCCAGATGTTCCACTTTATTTTCATTGAAAAATCCTCCCTTAGCATGAAGAACAGCTTTACACACTCTGCATCCGGACAGTTCCTCCAAACATTCAGCTGAAATTAGTCAAAGTTGTTCTTCACTAGTTGGAGATTTCTTCCTTGTGATCCAGTTCATTCCAGAGCAGTTCGAAAGGAATTTATGTGCTGTTCCATGAGAGATAACACTACAGACAACTGTTTGCTCTCTAGATAATGCTTACAGAGCTTGGAGCTTATATCCGTTGCTTCTGCTCATCGTCTTGTCGTATGATGGTCGGTTCCAATGAGTTGTTCAGTAGCTCCTGGTTCCATAACCTCAAATGACTGTATAAGACTGTAGAAAGAACATTACTCATAATCGTACACTCCAGTGCTCATGTTAGTTCTCACTCTTCAGTGCTTTGTATTGCTTAAAGACTATAATCACACTCTTGATATCACCCAAATGAGGATGGGTTCCCCTTTTTGAGTCTGGTTCCTCTCAAGGTTTCTTCCTCATAACATCTAAGGGAGTTTTAGCTTGCCACGGTCGCCACGGCTGCTCATCAGGGATAAATACACATCGTTCACCTTAACTGTTAAATTCTGTAAAGCTGCTTTGAGACAATGTCCGTTGTGAAAAGCGCAATAGAAATAAACTTGACTTGACTTGACTTGAAACTTGACTCATGTCGCATCTGTCCAGGAACTTTCTTCCAGTCTTCCAGTAGAATTTGTGTGTTTTGTCTTTTAAATAGTCGGTCGAATTTAAACAAAAGGAACATGCATGTGTCTCAAAAACCATACAAGACTTCAAACTTTTGAGTGGTGGTCCATTGTCAGAAATTGGCAAAAGAAATTCTCACTTAAAGGGGCTGTTTGTAATTTTTGGAGCCCTCTATCCAAGTTTATGAAATGACATAATGCTTTTGAACTTTTTTACTGTAGATACAGCATTATCGTTTCAGCTTAGAGTATAACCAATATCTCAGCCAGAAAACTCTACTTAAATTCCTGAAATAAACCAGAATGATCCAGAACAGGACAACATATCAGTTCATAGTTTCCAGACAGTATCTGTGATGTGACAAGATAACGATTTAATGCAGATCTAACATGACAGTTAAGGACCAATGCAGTCAAAAGGATGAGTGCAGCATCCATCTCCTACCTGGTGATGTCCTCCATGAGCTGAGAAGGATCTGGAGGGTAGAATTTGACTGCGAAGGCAAAATGCCAAGGAGAAGCTGAGGACACAGAGACATATTACATCATTCAAGGAATTGCTCTGGCCTTGTCACCTCATAAAAGTAAAAGTCAAAGAAAATGTGTGTGTGTGTTAATGCCTGGGTTACTTTTTATCCCTTCTCTCAAAGAATCTGTAGACACATTAAAAACCTCAAGAGCATGGCAAAAATCATATACACTGCTAATGATTTAATTTCATGTAGACAGGATTCCTGAGATGATTTTACCTCAGAATGCATGTATATAATATTTATCACGTTTTTTCAACTAGCCGGCTAATGTGAGCTAACCTAACAGGATTTCTGAGAGGGAACATACATCTTGATGATTCTTGTTAACCCATTAACAAAATAGAATCTCGTGTTTTTCTGGAAACCTAAACTCATAACACTAATCATGCTTAGCCAGTTAGCTGATGTTTTTGGATTCCTATTGACAAATGTAAAAAAACATCACTGTTAACAAGAGCTAACCAGATACCTTGACATTTTAAGACCTTTTTAACCTTAGTTATTTATAATATTCCACACTTTATAATGGCTAACTAGCTAACATGAGCTACGAGAGGATTCCTGAGATGATTTAAGCTCATAATATACACGGTCTTTAGATGTTTGAGCTACACTCATGATACATGCTCATAATCCTCACTAATCAAGCTAGCTGTTTAGCTAACTTGAGATGTGTCTCATGTATAGAATCTTTACTTAGAATAAAAAGCAATCTAGTTATAATCAGCTAAGCAGACATTAAAATTAAAAGAGTTTGTATTTATAAATGTTAATAATACCCTCTCAGGATTACAGTGATGATTCTATTGTCTAGTAGTTGCTAGTGATTTGAGGAAACTGAGTTAAACGTATATGATTTCTGGGAAAATATTCGTATTGATTGCTAATGCGATCCCGTTTGTTACCTCAAGCTAGACACCCGTTTCTAGGGTTTCTGAATGCATCAAAATGTATGGTGGTCATACATAATAAATAAATAATAAAGCTAGGGAGTTATCTAATGTCAAATTAGATGATTTATAAGATAACTGATAGATATAGAGGTCAATAGAAGCATGTTAAGGCTCTTGTGAAGATGCAGTATAAGATGCTATGTGCTCACTTTTGGAGAACAAAGTGACCGTTTTTTTTCTCGCGCACTTACTTCGCATTTGCTTCTTGATCTCCTTGGAAGGGTCGAGCCAATTCTGCAGGACAAAGCACAAACATTTAGACTAGCGTTCGCATGCCTGCCACATGGCGAATTCACACCACGCTGCCTTTGCTTCCCTTACGATCTCTCACTAATTGCATGGTTTCCAGTTCAAAGCCTCTCCGTATGTTTAATTGAAGGAAAGCAGCACGTTCCTCGGGTGCACTGAGCAATCGGGTGGGCTCGGCCCTATGCAAATCTCAGCATCTATTATTTTTCTTTTTTTTTTTTTTTTTCACCATGCGGTGCATTTGAATTAGCTCCAGCTTTCACTAATTGTTGTGGGCTATTGGTGCAGTTCACAGCTGATCAACAGACTGTAGAGTATCAGCAGTGGCTTCATTTCTAATCTCACGCCCTCTTCACCCACAACGTAGAGGCTTTTAGTCTGACAATTGAACGCTGATCTACAGAAAGCACTTCCTCAGCAATTCACACAAATCCTGTTTTAAGTTAAAAGCCAATATGCATTTCATGCACCACAGACACGTGTACACGACAGTGAGAAATTGAATTAGACGTGTCTTTTTGAACGATCCTCGTTTCACAGCCCGGCACAGCTCTTCTTGGCATTAAATTAGATTTGGAACAATATAAAAAACAAAAAATGTGTTTCTCTTGGAGCAACATTTTAAAAAACAAAACTGCGAACAGCACCTAGTTCACGTATTGAATCTTTCTTCCAGCATTTTGGCCTCCATTAACATTCCCTTCAGGTTAATACTCTTAATCAATGATTTTAGTCAGCTAATGAGTTTACAGGGATACAGTGGATGATTCAAACAACAATCAGCCATAATGTTGAATACCACCTGCCTAATATGGTGGAGGTCCCCCTCTGCTGTCTGAACAACTCTGATCCCTTGAGACATGGATTCTACAAGTCTTCTGAAGGTCTGCTATGGTATCTAGCACGTAGCAAATATAATCCAACCTAGCTATTGGTATAGGTGAAATCCACTATCAGTCAACCTCTATTACAAACCACTGCATACAGAAAACAAAACCTGGTGTTTTGGAGATGTTCTGAACCAGAAGTCTGGCCATTAAACTTTTTCAAAACTGCTTAGATTCTTAACGCTTGCCCATTTTTCCAGCTTTCAACACATCAACTTTGAGAAGTGACTTTTTATTTTTAGTGTTTTTTTTTTCTTTTATAGTTGATCACTGTATAATTCCTATAAAATGAGATTATTGTGTTTGAGTTTCCAGAGTAAAACGTAAAATCGCTGTATATAGATGACCACTTGTTGTAGATATTTTGAGCTGCGACTAGGTAATAATGATGACAGAATATGCGCCCGGTTTGTACACGTTCTTACTCTAAATGGACTAATTGCACCAGTGACTGAATCTTCACAGCATTAAACAAGAACGCTTTAATCCTAAAAAAAAAAAACAACACAACAGCTGCCTGCAAAACTGCCAGTGGCATAATTACGCAAAAAATTGCTTCTGTTACAAGCAATTTGCCTGTCCCCTCCAGACTCGACATTCACCATCCTGCAGTGAATAAACAAGTCTTTTAAATGCACTGCACAATGGTTTTTCTGCAGGAGGTCTGTTTGTTCCATCGCAGTGTTCCCTCAGATGTTTAAGCAGCGAATTGCTTGCTTAAGTTGATTCTCTGGGAATATTGTAGTCACAATCTGTATCCGTTTAGAGCTCTAAGGATTTTTATATTTGTTCAGAATGAAACCCACAGACTGCTGTTTAAATCTGCTTGCCATATTTTTTCACAGATTTCAGTTCGCTCTATTTTTCCAAATAAAAAAATTGACTTTAGGGAAACCCTGACCAGGTAGTTACTAAAGATCGTAAGCTAATGGTGCAATCTTGCTAATAAAGTACACATACCAACTCAAACGGAATAAATAGGAGTATTTGTATATATATTAAACGCAAGAACTTTCAGTTGAGAGCTCTCCTCACCTTCTGGCTGTCTGAATCGCTGAAGGTCAAGCCGAAGTAGTCCTTCTCAAGCAGGTTGAGATGTTCACACACCAGATCCAGCAGCGCCTGACCCTTGCAGTGCTTCTGAACACATGAACAGATAAGAACCAATGAAGTCCAGCTTAAAAAAAAAAAAAGTCTCATTAATGCCTTGTAAATACATCAAAGTATTGAGATTAATGATGTGCAGAAAAAAACAACAAAGGTGCTAATAAGCTAGCCAGCCTAATAATGTATGCTAACAGGTTTATTTCAGCGGTTGTTCAAAGCTCAAAGGAACTACGGGTGTCTTTCACTGGAAAAACTATTCTTATGGTAATGGCGACATATAAATATACAAATATATAAATATATAAAAATATTGGCACCCTCCAAGCTACTGGCCATAAATTATTGTAGAGACGAAGAAAAAAAAACACATAATTAAACATTTCTATTTAAATGACAGGAGAGACTGCATTTTATTATACAGAAACAAAAAATTATTAATACATTTAAATATTTTATGTTTTTCTAAAAAATTAATTCTCAGATATTGGAAACCAATGTTTATTTCCTTTTTTTTTTTTTTTTTTTGCAACAAAATAAGGTTATATTTAAAGTTTTGACTTTGTTATTTATTTATCTATTTAATAATTTATTTATCTTTATTAACTATAGTATCACTTTTGAAAAAAAAAAAAAAGTAATACATTAATACATTTATAATAAAAGAATGATATAAGAAAAATGAATAATTAATTAATCAATTCTAATAATTTGTAGATGATATTTGAAAAATGTATTTCAAAGAAATACATTTATTTGTTGGTTTGTTTTTAAGTCATTTGTAAATGCCGTTTTTTAGACCATTGTATGACTTTGGAAAACAATAAATAATTAAAAACATTTTTTTTTTTTATTCAATTAACTTCTAAAAGCTTAATTTAAAATGTATATATTTTAATTGCATTTCCATTTAATCATCCATCAATCTGTGCATTATGACAATGTTTTTTTACTTCTTCTTCTTTTTTACTGCTGTATGACTGGTTATTAATATTAAAAGTGCACTAGGTATTCATCACTACATACTTTACATAAACATAATACCAAGAGCCTCTCCATAAGGACTGTAGCTTTAATCATCACTCTGTTCCTCTCGCTCTGCTTATTCTCCAGGGGAAAATACATACTCTGTGGAGTAGTACTATCTGGTGCGAAGATAAACACACACTAACACACACACGGCTTCTCTCAGAGAGCCTTACACACTTCTGCTTCATAGTGACATCAGTCATTGTCATGGAAACAGACAAAGGGTGGTGCTGCTTGAACGATCCAAAAAAAAGTTCTCCCCATTTTTACGTTATTGCTACTTGAGGGCTGAAAAGAACACGTGATTTTAATCCTGCTTAAACCGTCGCCTATGTGTGTCAGCCTGCTTCATGTGGAAATGACTTTAACAGCCAGTAAATACTGTACAAAGTGACACTTCTTTACACCAATAATCTTTTAGCTCAGAAATGTAAAGGTTTGTTTATAAAGGATCTGCAAAATGTCTATAGGTACATTATGGATGCTATAAAACTTATTCTGAGACACGTGAAGCCAATCAAGTGCACGCTCATTCTGCATCCAATGTAGCAAATCCCGACACGTTTAGGATCCCCAAAAATGTCCCCAAGGGCAGTTAAGTCGAAAGTCTAGGGTTGTGATACGTGACATTATATACCCTTATTATTTCTTCTTTCACACCTACTGTAGGTTTTCTGTTTTTTTTTTTATAGCAAACTCTTCTTTAATTAGCCATCCTGATCTTTTCTTCAAACTGATCGCCAAGAGTTCACAGACATTTACAGGTCTTGGTTTTGACCAGAAGTAAACAGAGAATATGGAAGTTTACAATATAGGGGGGGGAGGAAGAAAGGAAGGAAGGAAGGAATTAGATGTGAAGGAAAAAAAGGGATTAGATCTGACAGAAGGAAGAAAATTCAACTAACTAAATGAAGTAACTTTTCTTTCCTTCCTTCCATATTTTTTTTTTCCGTTTCTTCCAAAAAAGGAAGGAAGGAAGAAGCAAAGAAGGAAGAAAGGAATCATATTAAAGAAAAGAAAAAAAGAAGGGGATTCGATCAGACAGAAGAATGGAAAGAAGGAAGGAAGGAATTAGATGTTAAAAAAAGAAAAAAGAAAGGATTAGTTCTGAAAGAAAGAAAGAAAGAAAGAAAGAAAGAAAGAAAGAAAGAAAGAAAGAAAGAAAGAAAGAAAGAAAGAAATCAGACTAATTAAATAACATTTCTCAGAAAAAAAAATCGATACATACTAATACTATGTGAATGAAACCAACAGACCAATTCAAACACATTTCCTGTTTATCCCAATTTCAGTCCAATGGCAATCGAGGACGTGAAGTGGTTTATTTTCCATCAGATCGTCTCAATCCTGAAGCGAGAGTAGACACAAAGTACGGCCCAGCTTCACCCAGACTGTCATTATACACTGGGAGTCTTATGCAAATCACGGTGTACACCTAACCCTATCATTAATGACACAAAGAGGCTAAGCCAATCTGACGCACGTGATGCTAATAGTATAGATCAGATTGCGGCATGAATAACAGTGTTTAGCCTCAGTGCCGTGATCTGGATTAGTAAAAAGGATTCATTCAACCCGATTCAACCAAGACAACATGAGAATGAGTGCATCGTATAACAAAACAACTGGCCTGGTTGGTTTAGTGATAATGAAATTGGCTGCTCATTAGCACAATCAGCTGGAAAATATCTAGTTAATGTACACATACTTGATCATGCAGGAAGAAGCTACAGAACCTATGAAGACACATGACCTTCAAGGGATGTATAAAGGAATTAAAACTGTACATTCTCAGTTCTCGGTTTCTCTCATCACGAGAAATCTTGATTCTCTTCTAAAAAAAGTGCCTATGTTGCATAACTGGAAGTTAGAAAAGGAATCATTCATTTCGAACTAATCAGATTTGAGAATTCAACGTTTTTTTATTTGTCATGCCGTGTCAGGATTCAACTAAATACTAGTTGGCCTTTGCATTTGAGTTAAAACAGGTCCCGACGGACGAAAATGTTACACTTGACTTACTACACTGGTGGATTTTAAATGTCAACTTCCCCCTGCGAATTTTGCCCCGTTTGCCCACACACACGAGCATAAAAATGGAGAAAACTAAACGGATTTAAACACTAGCGCTATGTGATGATTTTTGCCTTCCTTTCAATGGTTTGTTTTCATATGTGTTTAAAAAGAAAAGCTGCCTAGAGCAACATTCCCTGATTGTCCTGCTCAAATGAATGTAGATAATGACATTCAGCAAATGTCAGGGCTGGAGGCATGTCATGTAACCGTCCACGCTCGTCTGAATCTCGACCTCCGTGCTGTAGTTTATGCCTGTGTCCATTAAGCAGCATCTGATTAAGCAAGAAAGTAATTATATTACATTTGGTTTATCAGGCCTTTTCCTGACCCTCTGATCCCATCTTTCTGGCTTTATATTTCAGTTGCAATGAAACACAATACGCAAAAAAGCAATACGCAATACGTCTAGTAACCAGGCCTAGCATCAAGGATGGGGTGTTTGAGATTGAGATGGTTTGGACATGTGCAGAGGAGGGACATGGGATATATCGGTAGGAGAATGCTGAGGATGGAGCCACCAGGAAGGAGGAAAAGAGGAAGGCCAAGGAGGAGGTTTATGGATGTGGTGAGGGAAGACATGCAGGTAGTTGGTATGAAAGAGGCAGATGTAGAGGACAGGGGGGTATGGAGACGGATGATCCGCTGTGGCGCCCCCTAATGGGAGAAGCCGGAAGAAGAAGAAGAAGAAGAAGAAGTCAATGATGGTGTATGTAGACGACTTGCTGGATCTGCTTAGTGAATATGTAACATTTTATTTCTGCACAAAGGAAGGAAATTAACAAAATGACCAAAAAACATCAGAATTTTCCCATCACTTTTTGCAATGGGGTATTTTTCTATGGGAAAAAAAATAATACATATTTTGTGTGAAAAATTTCAGAAGTTGCGTTCGCTTTTGATTTTCATCATGTTGCAGTCGTGTCACGCCGAAATGCAATCATTGTCTAAAAGCTGAACCATTATTCATCAACTCTTCGTCGTGACGTTGCATTGAATTGCTACTAAATCGTGATAAAAAACAAAAAAAAAAAAACAGCGGGTCTTAGAAATCACGTGTACGTCTTTTATGTTTCTATCTGGAATGAAATCTGCTCCTTATTTTTTGCGAGAAGGCAAGCGTAGAAGATGAAAAGCCAAGCCAAAGCACCGAGGTGAGAGATATTCTTTGTACTTCAGGGTCCAGAAGGTTCTCGAGCATTCTCTGAAATTCGAAAGCTCTCGATCCTGAACACAAAGCATTAGCTGCTGACTTTATATTATGACATCAATCATTTACTCCATCCAAAATTCATGGAATGTCAATGGAACACTGCTCGCGTTCCTACGAACGTTCTCTCGCTAAAAGGTTTTAACTTTAACGATGTAGGAACGTTAACGCTCCCAATGACGTTCCCATCATTTGGTTTGCTTGAAACATTTCGTCAACTACCTTCTCCTAGCATAAAGCAAATCATTATTACAATAAATGTTTTTTTTATAACGTCGCAGAAGCGTTATTGTTGTAACGTTCAAACGAAACAACCTCAGAATATTTCCGATGAGGTTGTTATTTAATTAAACGTTCATGTAATTAAAGTATTACATTCAATAAAGCATAAGGAATTACAATTAGATTATTCTTGCACATTATTACTTTAGATAGTGTCCAGTCCAGAAATATTGGCATCCTTGGGAATGATTGGGAAAAGTCTTTGTTGTATTTTACAGTTTTTCTCAGTTGCTTTGACGCATTTCTCGACTCATCTTTGATATTTGCAAACCAGTGCATTTCTCGAAACGATTTGTACAAACAACACAACACATTAGAATTCTTGCATACGCCTGTACTTTTCTCAAAATCCTTAGTTCATCTCTTAAATGTAAGTATTTCTGTTTATGAACATCATTGTCATCAGAAGATTCATCTGCCCAATTCATCAATTCACTTGACTAGAAATTCTTCTGTAAGGCATCTATAAATTTCAACAGCACACATTTATTTAAATGAGTCAAGTCAAGTTTATTTCTATTGCGCTTTTCACAACAGACATTGTCTCAAAGCAGCTTTACAGATTTTAATAGTTAAGGTGAACGATGTGTATTTATTCCTGATGAGCAGCCGTGGTGACTGTAGCAAGGAAAAACTCCCTTAGATGTTATGAGGAAGAAACCTTGAGAGGAACCAGACTCAAAAAGGGGAACCCATCCTCATTTGGGTGACATCGAATATATATTATACTGGGTTTTTGCAGTTTCTTGCTCATCTCGACCAAGAATTCCAACTATTCTGCCGCTCTATCTGAAACTGATTCCTATTAAAATATATGAATATTTTCATTCCTTTGAAAGTGACTTCAGTTCCCGGCCTTGAGCTTTTTATTCCCCACACGGTATATGTAAAAAGCATTCAAAATATTCAGCCGGAGCCGAAAGAGTAATCTGGTCATGTTCTAACAAATCTACTCATCGGGAAGCTTCGGCAGTGGACATTGTTCCAGCCGAAAACAGCGTTTAAACGGAAACCGTTCCTGTGAATGAGACACTCGTTAAAGATAGAAATAGAACAGCTTCACTTTAATGAGCCCGAATCACAAAAGCTTTCGGGAGGATATTCGAGTGTGTGTGAAGAGCTTTGGTTAATCTTCTGAAAGAGATTGCATGTACAAATCATTTTCTCCTTTTCTGGAGAGCTTTATGTATATTCTATATCGCAGCTCCATTTTTGTCCAGAAATTTTTTTTTTTATAAATAATGAAATTTGAGTGTATTTTCTCTTCCATGGATTACACATTAACGAATATATTTTTTTTTCCGTACAATCCAGATCCATTAAATGGGGAATTTTACACTGTATATTTAATTGTGCATAACATCATGTTTTTTTTTTTTATATATATATGGCCTGAATTTGAAACCAATTATAAGGAAATGATTCCCACAGGGATGTTAATATGCAATGTATAAACTTTAGAAGTGTATATATTGCATATTAACATCAAATATTTTGTGAGAATTTGATTCATTCTATGAAAAATCCTACATAAATACACACACACAAATCCGGCTCTTAAAAATATCCCAATTACACCGAAATTAAATCCTTCGACATAACACACATTTATTGACTCGAAATACAATTGAATCACTTAACATGTGTTTTACTGATAAATGGATGGATGGATGGATGGATGGATGGATGGATAGATAGATAGATAGATAGATAGATAGATAGATAGATAGATAGATAGATAGATAGATAGATAGATAGATAGATAG
>JAAIIK010000109.1:1513367-1526417 GCA_014706435.1 Silurus glanis
GTGTGTGTGTGTGTGTGTGTGTGTGTGTGTGCATACAGACATACAGCTGCACATCCATGATGATGATGATGATGGTGATGACGAAGATGACGATATAATCAATGCACACATGGTGTTCTCCATATCGCACCCCAATCCAGCTCACCATTACTCAATATGCTTTCTACAGATCAGTCTAAAATCTTAGAAATTGTATTGTGACATCAAAAATCGTGCTCCTCCTTAGCCCCGCCCACAAAGCTCAGGGAGACTTTACGGATCGATCAGTGAGTATTGTGAAAAATTCCGTGGAAACATTTTGCTCTCCGGTTGGGTTAATATTTATCCGAGCGCATCTGTGCCGCTCCAGTGAACAGGAAAGGATGCAGACGAATGAAGAGCGGTGCGAGTTGTACTTTCTAACACAATGGATCTTTGTTTTAAAAAACAGTTTTGTTTTTTTTTTGGAGGGGATGTTTTTGTAGAAACAGAAACCCGAGGATTTGCCCGCAGCAGGACTCTGCCCTTTCATTAGTGGGCTGATAAAAAGTGCATTAAATTTATATGTTCTGGATGAACAGAAAAGATTTCCCACCGAGTCTAATGAGCTCCGTTTCCACACCACACAGCTGGGGGAATCCGCCATCACGCTTCAGTGGTGCGGTTTAGAATTATATTGTATAGAAGCGTAGTGTGAAAAAGAAATATTAATTGCAAAGTGCAAGCTCCCTGATATTTGTTATGCATTTAATAAGTGTTTCGATATTTATTTATTTATTGGCTGGTGATCAGGCTGCAACAATAAGTAAAAATTGAAGCTAAAGATGCGATACGGCTTGTTAATTTTGTTACATTAAGGTCTATGGAGCATACATAGGTGGAAAGTACGTCCATTAGGCAAGAAATATACCACATCAGAGCATGCTTTTTCAGGACAACAGCCAACGAGAGTGTGTGTGATGCAGTCCAGCATGAAGGACAGAAAGGGCTTGAGTCCTGAATTGATAATTTTCCTAAAGCAGCACTTTTTATTTTCACAGAAATTGACAAAATTCAACAACTCTCCTTTCACTGCAGCCACAGCTGCACCGCCCGCGTACATCATCTCTAGCAGAAGCATCGATATTAATCTAACGCAGGGGTCCCCAACATTTTTTGCTACACGGACCGGTTTAATGTCGGACAATATTTTCACGGATCGGCCTTTAAGGTGTGGCGGATAAATACAACAAAATAAAATGATACGTCCGGCATAAAAACTGGTATTTTCTAAATATAATAATAAACGTGAATCCACTGGGATGTTGTTTGTTAATTTTGCTAGCTCGCAGGTTTCAACTTAGCGGTAATGTATTACGTGTTAGCGTGCCTAAGCAGCCCCTTTAAGAAGGTAGCGGATGGAGGTAAAACATGTGACTGAGGCATCATGACATGCATCAAGAGTGAGGCATAGACAGATGTGGCGGAGAGAATCCAGGAATTGAACGGTTATGGTTTTCCTGGGGATTTGTAATGAAGAGAAATCGTGTGAAATTGTTAACACTTCAGGTAGGAGTCTTTCGTGCTAGCGCTTTGTAACTAGGAGTCAGATTTGCACCATGGGGAAGGTTTTAATAAAAGATGCCAGTTTACTTAACATTTTATGACATTAAAGACTAAGTGATCATTAATCTGGATAGATCTGAAAAACGTGTTTATAGATATGTTTCGTTTTTGTGAAAATTCGATGGGAAAGAAAACGCTGAGGTATAAATGGTTCATGAAAAAGCCGAACAACTATTTTGAACTGTTTTGGCCGACCTTTCCTCATGATTTCCAACTTTTCTTGAGAAATCCATCTTGTAAATGTCCTTGTAAGTATCTCAGTGACTAAATCAATTACTTCTCCTTTGTCAGACATTGTGGTTTCGCAGTGGCCAAATCGCAGTCTAATTGGTTAAAGCAACAGCTTGTGAGTTTGTGCAAAAAAATAAATTTAAAAATTTAAAAAAAGGAGCCCACCTGAGAGAAACGCTATAAAATGAATCATTTAATATATATTCAAATCAAATGAAATCAATTTTTATTTGTCACATACACAAATTTGATTTGATTTAAATATATATTAAATTATTCCCAATAGTCTATTCTCTTTGGTCATTGATTCTGTTAGAGTTAAGGCCAGCAGAGAAAGCCAATCATGTATTTTCAGTCGTGTGAAGTCATGGAGTCAAGTGAACCCATCCAACACCAAACAAATAAGATTGTGTCAATTTAAATAAATAGAAAGTAAATCATCGCTTGATGGAAATGATACAGACCAAAGCTTTGTACGTTTTTTTTTTTTTTTTTGTACAGTTTTGGAAAACGAAAAAAGAAAATCGCAAGCGCCTTAAAACAAAAACGTGCTTTTTGGATCTATTCGGATTAATGATCAGGTAGCTTCAATGTCAATAAACTAAATCGACACTTCCTATTAAAATCTTAAAAACCATAGTGCAAAACTGACTCCCTGTTACAAAGCGCTACCATTGGAGACTATGTACTGAAGTGTTAACGAAGTGGCAGCCGATACAGAAAAACTCACCCGAGCGATGATTGCACGCGTTTTTATAAAATGAAGTCGTATACATATCAAGGTTAGATTTTGTCTAACATCAGCCATGCAGGTTCTGCTTAATGAGTTGTTGCTATAGAAACAAGAGAATTCGCACAATTAATACAAAGCCATGATTCGCCTAATGGTCCGGAGCTATATGCAAAAACCTTCTGACCAATCAGAATCAAGAATGCAACCTGTACGGTAAATCAGTGCTGTTATAAAAATGCTGCTGATAGAAACAGATGGATATTTTGTGTTTGTTCATATCAGCAGACTGAAGTTCAAATCTACAAGATGTCCTGAAGAAACAAAGAAATCCAGAAAATAGAACACGTTGTGGCTCTTCCCTCTGCAGTCAATGCAAAATTCAGTACAGAAGCTATAGATAACGGTAAGGAGGTAATTATGAGGGAGAAAAGGCCGGCTTTGAAAAGACGTCGACCGTTTGAGATCCTTTCCTTCACTGCAGCAACAGCTGATGGAAGATAAGCTTCCGAGCGCTGCCTGTAGCTAAATTCCAAGATGGCTAATATCGCTGGTTTTGCCAAGGTCATCTGACAGATGGTGTGTAATAAGCAGTTATGTCTTCAGAGCTACACAGAGCTGACAAATACAGAGAGACTCTTCGCAGCTGCAGCAGCTAGCAAGAGTGTGCCTTTGAAAATGACATCGGATCATAATTAGTAAAAGCACAGAGCCAATAAATAATGACAAATCCGGTGTAGGAATGATAACGATAAAATTTCATCCTTGCTGCTGTAAAAACACTAAACGACACGCTAACCAGACCGTTAAATTAGCGCAGGACCAGAATCCTAAGGAGGAGTCACTGCAGCACACTAGAACTAATTAGGCAGCATTTATACTGATGTAGGTGAGGTGAGGAGGCCTGGGTGAGAAGACCTGGGTGCAGGCAACGTTTTAAAGGTGTTCAGTAGGGTTAAAGTCTGAGCTCTATTGAAGTTACTCGTGATCTTTGCGTGAACAGGTTTGGGTCTCCTACTTTAAGTAAAGGGAGAATTACATGCTAAGCGCATCCAAAGCCATTCTATACAGCTGTGTGCCTTAAAATTTGTGGTAACAGTTTGGTAAAGAACCACATGTGGCTGGAAAAGTCAGTGTCCCAATACTTTTAACCCACAAATTAGCATATAACGCGGGATTTTAAAAGCGGTGTCTTCCCCTTGCATCACCTCTCAAATTGAACCCTATTTAATCCTAGCCACTGTTTTTTTCCCCTCCATTCGTTCCCACACAGCGGGTGAGCGTCTGACACGTCTGTCAACTGACATCGGATCACTTAAAAAAAAAAGTGGATCATGCACGTGGCACGTGCACGTTTGCAGTCACACCGGTGAGGATAAGATTGAAACTCTCGGTTATAAGGAACGGTCGGTTTTGGCGTGAAATCGCTGCGGCGTGAATCTCTGAGAGACATCTGTGTCGCAATCTGTTAGAGAAAGCCAAGGAGTAAGCCTACAAGGTCACTCCTCTACTCGAACCCACTCGGGAATAGCACTCGAGCCACGACACTTGACCCTAAGCTGCATTTAAATACCACAGGAGGATGTCAGAGGAAAGAAAGGAAATACTTTTCTGTGAAAAACAAGGCGGAACAGATAATCCCTTCGTTGGGCGTTGTTTGTTTTACTGTTTCTCTGTTAGCCAATGCGCAAACAAGTGATTTCAGGAAGACGAATATACAATGCAACAACTGAGTACACTATTTCACACTTGGCTCAGGGTTTCGCTTACACAGTAGGCGTGGCGAGACCGAGGTACTAAACAGTGACACTGTGAGACTGCCAAATGAGCTCCGACACGATTGCAAGATCTAATTACAAAACCCGGAGAGCTTACAGGCTTAGCAGCGAAGAAAAAAAAGCAGTCCACTTTAGATTATGTGAGAGCAAAAAACACACTCTGAGTTACAACAGACTGGTTTTCGCCCATGGGCGTGGCCACCCGAGTGAAACGAGACAATGCCCACGCCCTCTCTGACCTCAAATCCAATCTCTTTCTTCAGGGAATGAATCTATCTAATAGTAAGAGAGATAGCAAGAAAAAGAACTTGGATATAAACAAATGTGTCTGAGTATGAGTTGATCAGATATTGAGTGAGTAATACATCTAATCCTCAGTAATACAATACATCTGCAGAAATGAATAAAATACAGAACAAATGATAAATATATAAATCCATTATTTATAAGGTCATTCATCATTGTACTGTATTTTTATCCACTTTTGGTTACATTTGAAGTAGTTTTACATTCGATTCATTTAAGGATCAACATATTGTATATAATCATATTAATAATATGACATTAAGTGCAAACAATTACAAGCAAAAAGCTTTGGTGAAGGCAGGTGTGATGCAATACATGCCGTTCTGTTTGTAACACGTAAAAAAAAAAAAAGGAAAAGAGGTGTACAGTCATGTGCAGTGGTTCCCGCCTACCAGAAGATGAAGCAACTGAGCTGACACATGCGGGTGGCATTCGCTAGTGACACGGTGTTTAGGAGTAAAAACATGAAAGCGCTCCCTCTTTCTTTCTGTTATACGTTGTAATATTCCAGCTAAGAAACACAACACTTATTCTAAAGATGATACCCATGATCCTCTGAGGATAAGTAAGCATCAGGATGTTGCCATATGTTTTTATGGTTTATCCTGTACTGTATCTAATACCTGCTAGCATGCAAATGATACTATATGGATAAAGGCTTGTGGACGCCTGACTATTACAGTGATATGTTGGCCTTTCCACAGTAATACCTCGGTAATCGTCGGCTGCAGGACACGTCAAATTCATAACTCGTCACATTATGACAACTGTAAAATGTTTTGGCATTTGGCGCGTACTCGGAACCCGACACCGACTCTCCAACGATGAAACTTCAGTTTCACGGCAAAACAGATGCATGAAGAGTCTCACGTTACTGTAGCTCAAAAACATTCAAAAACATTCTCGTTTGTGTTTTCCGAGCATTTAAAGGTACATATAGGTACTAAAATGGTTCAAAAGGCTAACAAGAAGATTAGAAAGGACAGAGCAACAATGGAAGTGAAAAAAAAGAGATGATGAGTATGAGGGCACTCGAGTACCGAGATACTGCTGGATTTGAAGCACACAAAAATATAGGAGGACTTTTTATACTGTAGCATTCCAATTTCTCTCCTTCAGTGGAGGCCAAAAAAAGTTCTAACATGACAACCCCAGAAATATGAGATTAAACAGAAACAAAAAAAAACCATCTAGTGATTGGTGGTTCTATGGGATAAGAGAGATCACAAGCTGTTTTAAGCCCAAAGGTATCTCACATTACAACTCTATACAGAAAAGCATCTCAGAATGCACAATACCTTGACATTTTGGGTTGGATCGGCTGCAAGCGCAGAAGACCACGTCAAAGATGATATTCTGTCAGAAAGAAAACAGGAATATGAAGCTCACTGAAGCTGGCGAGGGGAAGATTGGGGGGGGGACAAGGTAAAATAGTTTTTTTAAAAAGCTATATTAAATAAAAAGCATATATGTGTGTGTGCGTGTGTGTGTGTGTGTGAGTTTATATATATATTTATATAAATATACATATATAAATAAATGTATATCTTATTTTATAAACGTTCTTTAATTCATTTAAGGTTGTAGAAGAAGATTTTTTTCATTATTATTATTATTATTAGTTATTCTTATGCTATTATTATTATTATTATTATTATTATTATTATTATTCATTTTTAGCTGCTTAAAACTACTGACATTTTTTTTATATTGTTCAGGCCTAACGTTACACTATGATTTACACTGTAATATTACTTCTGTGGTGTTTAATTATTATTATTATTATTAGATTTTTTGCTTTACTATTAGTAGAAGTAGTACAACCATTACAGTAATATTACTGTTATTCCAGTCAGTATTATTATTGCCATCGTTATTTTTATTATTGTTCATTTTAGCTGATTAAACTAGTAATTATCCCCCTATTTTGTTCAGATTTGATATCACACTGAGATTCATCTAACATTACTCCTGTAGCGCTTCAAAAATATCCACAAAATTGTCCTCACTCCAATGATCTAATCCGGATAATCTGTTTAATATGGGGGTCTTTAATGCAGGTAAACGTGACAGCTGTCTGGACTGGAAGCTCTTGTTTCGAACCGCATTAACTGATTAGATTTTTATTCATTAACGTCGCTGATCAGCCCTCACGCAGGCCAATTTACTACCATTAAGGAGTGACATCTCATTTACCACTGCCTTGTTACCTATTGGGATCTTTTAAACGGCTTAAAACGTTCAGCTCCGGCGCTTTAGGTGTCACTAAATCTATGAGTAATCGGTGGAATGGACACTTGTGCAACAGACTCTGCTATTTCTGCATCGTTGGCTCGGTGCCTCAACGGCCAGAAGGAACCGCAATTCCATCTTCTGACTCCTGCCAGCATTCACATTGGCAACTGGCAAGAATGTTCACGTGTATGTATCTTGTGAGCACGCCAGAAAAATCTGTCCTAAAAAAAAAGTCACGTGCACGTTTAAGCAGCAGATCAGGAACTGCGTCAAAATGTCGAACTTGCGAATTCTCCCGCTGTCACATATCCACGCAGCCAAAACACTCCGAGACTGGGATTATCTCTGGAGACGAGGGAATGTGTGGCTGAAAGTCAGTTTAGGACATGAAAATAGAACTCATTCATCTTTACAAACTGTAAATGTTCTAAACATGTTCTAAATATATATATATATTCCCTCGTCTCCAGCGATAATCCCAGTCTCGGAGTGTTTTGGCTGTGTGGATATGTGACAGCAGGAGAATTAGCAAGTTCGACATTTTATATATATATATATATAGAGAGAGAGAGAGAGAGAGAGAGAGAGAGAGAGAGAGAGAGAGAGAAAGAGATTTAAAACGTGTGGATTGGATACAAGATGCCATTGGTTTTAACATATTTGCATTGTAAGAAACTGATTTATTCATATATAGAGTGAAATTTAAGGTTATAAATGATGTACTACAGCTACAACAGTCTGTGCAGGAGTTGTGAAAGTGTAGAGAAACAGGTGACAACCAAGTGTTGTGATCTCCTGAGCTCTTTGTTGGTGTCCTACAGTAACTGCAGTGGTGATAAACCCGACTGGCAGAACAAAGCCAAGAACCCACAAACATATATAAAATTATTAGTAGATGCACAATACTTTTATTGTTTAGAAAGTGACCAATAATTTGTGACCAATATTGTATATATAGACTGATTTCTCTTCTCTGAACTGTTGCTCAAGCACGTTCTCTCAGCACTTAAGTAAATTGATGATTTGTATCTTTAATTTAGCGTATTGTTGACTATGCATCGAGATGCGAATCACTGTTTTGGAGATACACATCCATAATATATATACATTTAGGTATATAAAAAAGACAAACGTGCGACTAAGTCATAGTTTACTTCTATGCCTTTTTCGAAATCCTCCTCAGCACCTTCATTGCCTCGTCCAGCTCAAGCTACAAAATATGGTTTTCAGACAGTGACTCGATAAAACAGCTCATTAATGTGTCCAGGTCAGCATCTGTAGATCAGCGTAAAAACCTACAGCAAGCTTGCAGAAGCCTTGACAAATGCACACGGACGTTCCAAACCCTACATCACGTTAAGGGTTTAACTCAAGAAGAGAAGTAAATTCAGTTCTAATAAAGCCTAAAGACGGACACCAATGGCGAACAGCTGAAGAGTTGAGGGGTTTCTCATTGAACCATCACATCCTGGATAATAAGGAGGCTTTCACGCTTCCTACAAGTCTTCACTCTAAAGCTATACCCTGCCTCGCTTCCTGTTAAAGGCCCCGATGAGCCCATACATCAGCTGCTTAGTGCGAAGATGATGATCTCAGGCTGCGTTTGTGCCTTTTCAGTACGCCACTTTGGTATTTGAGGTAATTTGAACCCTTAGTAAAACGCTGCCACTTCTAAAAGGCATCGGTGCGAAGTGAATGAGTGATGAGGCAGCGATGAACCGCAGGACAGGAAGGCTAAATCAAAACCTTCGCGCAAAAACACGCGCGCCGTGTAACCGTTACCCCTTTCACTTCGCCGGCGGGAAATCTGCGACGCGATAACGTAGAGCGAAAAATTAACCTTTCACCTTGTACGTGCGGCGGATTACGAATTTTATCGACCGATCAATTTAGTCATTTCACGCTATATTTAAAAAAAAAAAAAAAAGACGAAAAGGATGAGGGGAATTTTATCAACTCGTTATCTGGAGGTAGTTCTTTTTTTATAAAGTCATCTCAAAGTGAGAAATTTTTGCAGATAGAAACATCAGGAATAAATGATCCCTTTTCCAGACTGCACGATTTCTGCAATGCTTGCATTACAAACCAGTTTTCTCCCAAAAAGTTAATATACAGCCTATTACGATCGTGCTGTAAATAAAAATTTGAAAAGAAAAAAGCTTTAAAATTCATATATTTAACGTGCGTAAATAAATCCACCCCCCTACGAATACCTAGACGCGCACAAACATGGTTCGTCTGTCAGTCGGCTTGACAATTTTGATTCAACTATGTAAATACTTAGAAAAAACCCTAATAGGAACTAAATTTAGGCACTAACATATAAATAAAAATTTTACAAGCTTTTTATCTCTTTGAATCTGCTTTGGGACCATGTCAATTGTTAAAAGTGCTTTAAAAGTACAAATTTATTTAATTCAATTACATTGAAATGTGACTATTTAAATGTGAGTATTTAAAAGGTGAAGGTGCTTTATATTGGTCACATGTACTGTACAGCATAGTGATAGTGATCAGCCATAATACAGAGCCCCTGGAGCAAAAATGGTTAAGGGCCTCACTTAAGGGCCCAATAGTGGCAACTTGGCGAAAGTGTGCCTTAAACCACGGACTGTCTGATCAGTAACCCCTGAGCTACCACTTCCCACATACAGACTGTATGATGATGTTACTTACTGAATCCTAGGCTACAAAACAAGTTAGTACAGAAGATTGAAATGTCATCAGCATGCATTATTAGTATAGCACACGATCAGAATGGGCTGGTGGTAAACAAATAGAGCAAGATGAATCACACTTTGCCAATTGTGTGTTTTATGTGTACAGAAAAGAAGAAGAGGAGGAGGCAGAGGAAAAAAATATGAGGCCTTAAGACAAAGCATACATAAAAATAAGCCTTACCAAAACATAAGCCTAGCCTACATGTACAGTCCAACTGATATTCATGCTAACTATTACACAGTGGTGGATGAATACTCAAACCATGTTAGAGTGGAGATACAGTAGGTCAAAGGTTACTCGAGTAAAAGTAAAAGAGTAAAAGAGCTCCCCATCGCGTTGATTAATGAGTTATTTCAGGCTGCGTTTTTATTGGCTAGTGAGTTGAAGGTCGTCGCTGCAACACTCTATAAGATTGCCACCCAAAATTTTTTTTTGACGTAGAAGCACCATCAAAGAAACCGCCATGATTGTTTCATGTTGGTCATCTTTCCTCTCAGACAGCACAAAATCGGACAATTAGATAAGCTCGTACAATTACATTTAATTAGATTCTATTTTATATTGTACTTTAGATGTAATACATTAGATCAGGTATTAATGCGTAAGATTGAATACATTTCAATTTAAAGCTAGATTTGCATCTGTGAAATGACAAATCTAAAATGATTTGTGGTGTTTTATATCAATTGATACTTTACAACTTGAAAAAGATAAAACATTAAAAGCATGTTCATATTTTTTGCCTGTAAAATTCCCATTATCAACATAAAACTAACTTTCTTTCGGCTTCTCCCGTCAGGGGGCGCCACAGCGGATCTTCCGCATGTTTGATTTGGCACATGTTTTTACGCTGGATGCCCTTCCTAACGCAACCCTCCCCATTTATCCGGGCTTGGGACCGGCACTGAGAGTGGCTGGGGTTGTGGCAAGGATTGTCTAGAAGAACAAAAACAAATGACTTGTTCTTCTAGACAAGGATTGTCCATTCTTAGCCATCACCGGTGTGGGTGGAGATGTAGGTTTTAATTTCACAACAAAACAGAAACCACACCTAACAGACTATTAAAAGCCAAAATCAACTAAATAAACAGGTGGAGTCAGGTGTGGCTCTTGCTTGATTGGAATGAACGCCTGCACCCACACCTGTTCTTTCCGGATACGATCAGGAAAGCCTGGTCCACTTCCAGAATGCAAATAGTTCCAGTGTGTATTGAAGCTGTTGTGACAGTTCGTGGCGGCATAAAACAAGTTTCTCTCTTTATTTTTTTTATCTTTTTATAAGAAATTACACTGTCACTATGAAATATGCATATTAATAAGTAAATCATATAAAAAAAAGAAAGAGCCTAAATATAATCATTTTTACCACAATACCAAAAAATACAATCAAAATAAATAAAAATAGCTAAATACTGTAGAAGCACAAATGTTATATCTAGAAATAATGAATAAAAAAAATATAATAAACGTATAAAAATTCATGATCATTTATTTCTTAATCAGATTTATAAATAAATAAATGGTATTTGTTTGTTTAATTTTTTGTCTTAAAAAATGTCCAAATCCTTCTGTATTTTTTATTTTATTTTTTTTAACAAACCAGGAACATGTTCAGCTGTTCTTCTGACAAGCCGAGTCACTACCAATTATAATTTCATCCTTGCCCATTTCCAAGGTTACAAATAAAAAATCCATTTAAACAAAAAACTATTTCCGTCCTCTCGCATTACTGTGTCTGGTCTTCCGGAATGATCGCTGTACTTATAATATATAACAAAATTAAACATAATAATGTGAGTAGCTCTGCACTCTCTGGATGATTAATTTTTTATAATAGTGCAAACCATTATAATATAATTATATTATATTGATTTCTTTTTCGAAAAAAATTAGACCGAATTTAGACAATTATTATTCACCAAGCAGTTGAATGCATACACATGTTGCATGTTGTTTGTGCAAAATAAAACTGGCTTTCAATTAGAAGAGGTATAACTTACAATTAGAGCTGCTATAGTGAATGTGATAATTAGTCATTCCACACCATTAGATGTAATTATAAACTGATAAAAAGTACATAAACTACTTCTGAACAGGAACTGACTTGTTTTATGATCATGACATAAGACAAATAAATATGAAAGCAATGCCACACATGTACTGCATTTGGCAGATGCCCTTATCCAGAGGGACTTACATTGATCTCATTCATACAAATGAGCAGTTTTAGTGTTAAGGGCCTTGCTTAGGGGCCCAGGAGTGGCAGCTAGGATTTGACCTCACAACCTTCAGATCCAAAGTTTAATGCTTCAACCACTAAGCTCCCCATAAACACACTGAAAAGTGGTTGCTCAGCGGTTAAGGCTTTGGGATCCGATCTAATGGTTTAGGGTTTAGAGCCCCAGTACTGCCCAGCTGCCACTGTTGGGCCCTTGAGCAAGGCCCTTAACCATTTGTACTTTCTGTTCATTCTAAGATGAAATATCGGAGAATGAATTTCACTGCGCTGTAATGTATTCGTGACAAGTAAAAAAACATCACCACACACACAATTCAAATTAACACCCTCATTGAAAATTCTGCACAAATACCTGCTGCTAAAGCACCGATGTTGACAAGTACATCATTTACTATTATATGGACAATTTATTAGCACTAACACACATTTAATTTACTGATCAGTGTTCACTGTCACGGTGTTGACAGTGTTGTCGTGTATTTTGCATTATTTATGTTCGTTTATGTTGCATTTTGGCCTTGGAGGAATGTTTAATTTCACTGTATTTGGCTTAACTTGACCTTGAAGGTACAAAAACGCTGCGATGTATTTGTGATATAATTGTCTTGCTGTGGTAACCGTGTCCGATTATTTTCCTACAACCCCAATCCTTATTCCCCCTAGAAAATCCCTAGGTAGGGCTTATATAAAGCTTCATTCACCGAGAAGTTGCACACATACCGATGTGTGTTGTTTGGTGCCTTCAAATTAGGAGAGGGAAGAGTGATGAAGGTGTGCCTTGATATACTTTTTAGCACTCAGTCTGCCAATGACTCACAGTATAACCGTTTCAGTACAGTGAATACCAACAAGTTTTAACAGGAGGCTAGGATGAGAAACAAGTCCAGCTTTTCAAAGAAAGAAAAATTCGAGAAAGTTCTGGCGTGTTTGAAACTCTACAGAGCAAAAGTCCATCATTTCTCACTGAGCCACGAAAAAAGTGCAGATACAGTAGCAGCATTTTTATTTATTTTTTTTTTACTTTGTTTTCTCACATGCTAGCTTCCCTAGACTAAAGCTGATGTAAACACGGCAGTCTTATAAATAAATCTCCGAATAATCTCAAAAGCTACATCAAAGCACAACGCACAATGAGTCTGATCAGATTTGCTGTATATATCGTACGAGTGCAGTGCTCCAACACACACACACACACACACACACACACACACACACACACACACACA
>JAAIIK010000109.1:1526427-1549704 GCA_014706435.1 Silurus glanis
ACACACACACACACACACACACACACACACACACACACACACACACACACACGTTTTTCTTAATGATTATCATCATGACATGATTACATTATGCTTACCAAAAAAAGTTTTTCTTATCTAACCTGAAAAATTCCAGGTGAGAAAATGCTTACAACTTGAAATGCACATTGAAATCCCCCCCCGCCTTCTCTGTTTCTGGATTCTCAATAAAAAGATAAGCTGGCTTTTTGACAGATTTATAAGAGAAAGAAGGAAAAGGAGGAAGAGGCCTACGAACTACAAGCTAACAGGAACTAACGTGCCGGAGCTCGGACATTTGGAAACTGCAGGAAATGGAACAATATTTCGCAGGGAACTTGTGAGTGAATGTTTATTTTTTTAATAAGCAGCTTGGAGAGTTTGAGCAAGAGAGTGTGTGGTCTAGGAGTTGGACTTCCCAGCAACCACTGAGGCCAAATATGGCCGCTGTGAATGAAGCCTTGCATTTTATCTAACCTGTGATACTGCTAGGAATTATACTGTGTAGGAATTATTCTGTTTGGTTTAGTAAAGACAGGTTTTTCTGCATGCTCGAATGACAGGTGATGTGTAAACAGTGTGTGTGTGTGTGTGTGTGTGTGGTCACTCCACTGTGTGTGGAGTTGAAGTTCACAGCAGACATATTTTGAGGCCTCAATGGTCTGGTCAAACTGCACTGTACATTATTAATGCTGTTTGCACACCTGCTAATTGCACTACCATGTTACTTGCTTTATACCTCATTTCCTACTTGCTTCTTTGAACATTTTGCTCTTTAGTCACTACAGAATCACAGTATAACCATCTGTTGGTCACTGGAAATTATTTTCTACTTCATTTCTCTGCATAATGCATATATGCGTCTCATTTGTTTAGCTGGTCTCTACTCATTAGCACATACCTGTCATTTTTTTATACAACATAATTTGAGGGAAGGGGTAGCTCAGTGGTAATGCATTGGACTTGGAATGTAAGGATCAAAAGTTCAAATCCAAGTACCACCCACCTGCCATTGCTGGACCCTTAAACAACACCCTCAACCCCTACTCAGTTGTGTCAATGAGGTAAGTGTAAGTTGCTCTGGATAAGGGTGTCTGCTAAATGCCATGAATGTAAATGTATATAAAATATACCAATATACCATATGTACATATTTAAATTGCAATTTGCATTTTAGGTTAGCTGCTAACAGCATTTCATTGGTTGTGTGCTTGTACTCTGTGCCCAATGACGATAAATTTGAATCTAAAAATGGTTAAAAATGCTGGGATGTATTTGTGATATAATTGCCCTACCAGGTTAACTGTGATCAATTTCCTACAGCCCAATCCCTCAAGATGTTGCATTTCTTACTTATTCCCCTTAGAAAACATTGGTGCTTTGTGTAGCATCTTGTCAGGGTTACATTCCATAATGCTTGCTTGCTTGCTAACACTGCACCAAAGTCACTCGAGTAGATGTTTTTTATTTGCCGTTTTTTTTTTTTTTTAATAAAGGGAAAGAAATAGGTCATTATAGAACGACATTGATTTTGCTGTAAATATTCATAAAAGGGAATAAGCAACGCATTCACTCATCCTGAATCTTAACCAAACTCATTAACGCTCCACCTCAAGCCTTTTTTTTTATTTAGTGCCAGCTGGACGCTGACCCAGCCAGATTTCCTGAAGCATTAAAAAAAAACTAATTTCCTTCCTACTCACGACCAAAGAAAGAACGTTTTTACTTCACCTGAAACTTAATAATCTATCTCTGTAATATTTCAAGCAATTTCAAATAAAAGGTTACTCCATCCGTCCAGACATTTGGTGTCTGTAAATTTCAGATATCAGAGTCACGCGAAGGCGTCCTACTGTGGTCCAGACTAACAACTAGACGTCTCTAATGTCCGAGACCACATCCTGAGGTGCTACTTGTCAGACGCTGGGTGTTCTCACAGCTGCCGTCTCTCCACAGGAAATAGCACCTGATTGGAGGTCAGGGCCTTGTCAAACATTCTGAGAAATCACACATACAAGCTCGAGCTGATAAAAAAGTAAGATATGAAGCGTAACGCAAGATCATTCGAAGGTGAATTGGGAAGTTATTAAATTATTTTGTTGCAGAAATAAAAATAGGCACAGGCTGAGGGTTATTCTAAAAGTAGTGGTCAGTGTAGCTTAAAATGTAGCTTACATGTAGATAGCCTGTGGCCAATTTGTTGAAGACTTTTAGGGAGGATGGTAAGTTAAACCACAGAAGAGTTGGGTTCATTCTTCTGTGCGACTAGTAAAGTTTGGCTCTGGAACTTTCTTTTTTCTGTAGTAGTGCACAGAGATCTTTTATTACTTTATTACTCATAAGACTACAATAGATCGATTTAAATTCCTAACTCCTTAACTCTAGATGATGTGAGAAGTGAAAGCGAAACCTAAAATGTGAAGCATAAAATATACTGCACAGTAGCTATGAACCTACAAAATCACTGGGAATATGAACATTATCTTCAGATAATCTCCAGATGTTATATAGTGAATACGTTATGTAACTAAAATTCAACTATAATTGTATTTAGCATCGCCTAACTAGCTAGCACATAGCTGTTAAGCTGTTAAGCTGTTAAGAAAAGTGGAATGATTGGAAACGTAACACATTCTTGAAAACATTTCTATTTTCTTCAGATTTGTTAGTACATTATGAAAAAGAGACAACTCAACTAAAAACAGCTAATTACATTAACCAAACTAGCTAGCAAATTGCTGTTACGTTTTGTGAATAACAAAGGAAGAATGACTGGAGAAACTGGAGAACTCTTCTTGGATTATTCACATTTCTCAGATTTGCTGTTAAACTTTAAAAAAGACACTATGTGACTAAAACTACACTGCGATTACAGCTTAGCATCAACGAACTAGCGAGCAAATAGCTGTTAAGTCTGTTATACGAATAACAGAATAGTCGAATGACTGGAAACAAGACAAACATCTTGAAAATATATTTTCCTTAAATGTGCTGGAATATTTGGGGGAAAAAAAGACACTATATGACTATATTTACGCTATAACTCATACACATGGCATCAATTAAACTAGCTAGCACTTAGCTGTTAAATCTGTAATACAGATAAGCAGAATGAAAGTGAGGGTAAAAACTTGTTTTTTTCCCCTCATATTTGTTGATATGTTATGAAGAAAAGACATTCTGTGACTAAAATGACGCTTCAGATCAGCTACAATTTCCGTCAAAGTGCGATAATGTTACTGAGGCATAACGTTAGCGATCCCTGTCAACTTTAGCAAGTCAAGTTATTGGCGGGAAAGCTTCTCATAAACATGACCATGTACGATCCCCACCAATATGTTTGTAATTAAAGTTCTATGATTAGTTACATGCAAGCATAGATTAGCCTCTGTCCATCAGAGAATGGACTAAATGTACTAAGTATAGTATGTGCTATTTGAGCATCGTATTCCACATTTAGTCCCAATTTGCTCTTATAATTCCCTCCACTCTTCTGTGAAGATGGTACACTAGATTTTTGAGTGTGCTTGTGGACATTTGTGTTCATCAGCCACAAGGGTGTTAGTAAAGTCAGGTAGTGATGTAGGTGAAGTAAGGAGGCTTGTGGTCAGGGTTCACATTCATCCCATAAGTGATATCAGAGTAGGGCTGAAACGATTCTCTGAGTACCTCGAGTAATTCAAATACAAAAATACATCGAGGCAAGCCTCCAATGCCTGGAGAGAACTCTGTCTAACTGTTAGCCCTGAGGAGACGGAACAAGACAGATGAAGCAGAGGAGGCCTCGTTCATACACCAACAGCATCAAACTTCAGGCCGACAACATGCATCAAAAGTATCGGATGTTTACGAGAAACAAAGTCGCGATTGCAAGAAATAAAGTCAGATTCGCAAAGAAATGTTTTTTTGTAATGCGGCGGAAATGGGCTTTCATAAAACACAGAAGATGCTGCAGAATGAAAAATGGAGGAACAGGGAGAAAACAGCGTGGGTTGAGGAGAAGATTCAGGCAAATGAACACAAGAAAATGTTTCCAAAGTTAGCGATTATTTCAAATGAAAACATAAAGAAAACACCGTACCGTTTACCCTTTTTAAAGTAATTAGGAATTATTATTAGTTTTTTTTATATATATTTGTATTTGTATTTTTATGTAATATTGCAATCAAATACATTAATTGAGTTTAGTTCTCACATATATTCTTGTAGGCAATTTCAGCAATAAAAATGTACATTTTTCTAAAAAGGAAACAAATGACTTGTTCATTTTAAGAGACCCGTCTCATTTTCTCTTGTATATTTAGTGTTGCTCTTTAATAAAGAAAGAGTAGTTCTTATCCGATTACTTAATTAATCGTTGGAATCATCGGTAGAATACTCGATTACTAAAATAATTTTTAGCTGCAGCCCTCCAGTACATTAGAGCTCTATAGCAGGTCACTCAAGCTTTTCCTCTCCAAACCATATGAACCAGATGTCCATGGAGCTTTTGTGATCAGGGACATTGCCATGCTGGAACAGATTTGGGTTTCCAAGTACAAGTAAATGCAAAATTTTATTAAACCACATCCAAAGGCACCATACACAATTGTGTGTCTCCAGCTTTGTGTTAACAGTCTGGAGAAGAACCACATATGGCAGGAAAGGTCAGGTATCCCCTATATATATATATATATATATATATATATATATATATATATATATATATATATATATATATATATATATATATATTTGTTCTTCTTCTTTCAGTTGCTCCCATTAGGGGGAGCCGCAGCAGACCATTTGTCTCCATACTACATCTGCTTTTTACAAACCAACTACCTGAATGTCGTTCCTCACCACATCCATAAACCCCCTCCTTAGCCTCTTTTCCTCCTTCCTGGTGGCTCCATCCTCAGCATTCTCCTACCAATATACCTCATGTCCCTCCTCATGTCCAAACCATCTCAATCTCGTCTCTCTCACCTTGTCTCCAAAACGTCCTACATGCACTGTCCCGCTAATAAACTAATTTCTAATCCTGTCCATCGTCATCACTATATATATATATACACTGTTTAAGGAATTAGAAATAACCATCCAGAGCTGATCTAAGACTGTTTCTTGCTATGTGAACAAACCCAGAGTTAATGGACTGTCATTGAAGCAATCAATGACCTTCTGGTCTGTACAAGTATTTGTATTTCAAGAAAAGATTAATGCCGGGTCAGTAGCGACACTGTTCTTTGTGACAAGCAGCAACAAGGAAAGAATTATTGCAAGAAAAGGATGGGGAGAGAGAGGGAGATATATATATTAGAGAGAAAGAGAGAGGCATCATGTTAATTACATGTTGCAACAATGGATCTAAATGGAGATTAGGCACATAATTGCTATTAAGTTTCGAGTAACTGCATATCGATTCCAGAAGTGAAACCGGCTTCTACAATCCATCTTATGTTGTGTGGTGCACAAAACAAGCCGACGCCATCGTCCATTTAAACGTCGTGTTGGTCGCTTCGTTTGTCACAATGGAATATTTCCAGCTCTGAAAACCGAACGCCAGGGCAGACCAGGCCTCCCATTGATTCTGCACTTCCTGCACCATGGAAATAAATTGAAACCCAGGAAAAAACAAAAACACTTTCAGCCTACTGGATTGAGAAGAGAAAGTTCATGCAGCGGATGCAAATAGTGCTTCACTAACCATAAACTGCACATCATCTCAGTTGCTGTGGAAACCGCCCAGCAGAGATTGTTCATCCTGCCACTCAAAGATCAGATAAGGCTTACTCAATTTGCTGTTAGGGGCTAAGTGTATAACGTGTATGCGAGTCTAATCATATCTTATACCACTGAGATGCAAAGCTGGAAAATCACAGATATCCAGAAGGCTGTAAAATGTATTATCCAGCAAACAAACATAGAGGCGGGTCTGGGGTAGAACTTGTAACAGTAAATATTGAAACAAGGGTGATGTTATACAGATAAAACTATTTTGTTAATGTTTAAAGACTAAAATTGTGTAATTCACAGTGTCTTGTGTTCCTTCATTTTTTTTTTTCATGTTGAGGCAATTCCTCACTATGCCTGTTTCATTCTTAGTCCAGCAACAACCTTATAATATTGAGATCAATACTAGAAAATCTCAGTGGTTCAGGCTCTGGTTTACTAACTGGAAGCCAAAGGATTGCCAAGCTGCCACTGTTGGGCACTTGAGCAAGGCCCTTAACCCTCTGTGCTCAAGGGGTGCTGTATCATGGCTGACCCTAGCTTCCTATCAGCACTGGGATATTTGAAGAAAGAATGTAACTGTGCTGTAAATTAAATATGACAAGTAAAAAGGAACTTTACCACTTTACCTATATTATAATATTGCAATAATTGTAACAGTGGCTTATAGTTGATCTAAAGCTTGAAATCTCCAGTGGAGGTTATTTCGCACATGAGCAGGTCACACTGGTTATTATTCTGGAAGGAAACACTGTGGCTTTCAGGACACAAAAACAAACAGGCGCATTTTTAAACAGCAAATGACTTCATTGCTCGGTGCAGAGTGCGGTATCTTGTACAGAAAAGACAAGTCAGAAGAAAAGAAAAACCTGTTTGCCTGTTCAGCTGTTCCTGCACACTGCCATTAATTTTAAGGTAACCATAATTAAGGTCTGTCACGTCTGTTGCAAATGTCTTGCTCTAGAAAACAAAAAACGAACTCCCAGCGAAATTCAGACGTAGCATGGATTAGAGTGAATAAAAGGTATGTTGTCAAAATGACACCGTGTTAATTGGACGCTTCATCATGAACCACATTAGCGCTGTTGCTCTGGTAATCAACAGTGTCAGCTAAAAAAAATTAGCTATTGTTTGTTTGAAAAATCGTTGCTCCAACGGTGTTAGGAATGAATTACCGAGTTCCTTTAAAGAAAAGCTCAAGAAGTGCTTCCTGTGAGTAAATCAGACACACGAAACAACAAGAACCATGCTAGAACAACATGCTAGAACAACAAGACTTGACCATTATGTTCATTGGTCATTCATCAACAGTGCAAATTAGAACATTTTAGAATGTACGGAGAAAAAATCTGTAGAAGAAACAAATGCACATCTTTTACTTTATTTCCCTTTCAATGAATTTCAATGACGTTTTTCAAAAAAAGGAACACACCTGAGTGACGATCATCACTGATTCGATTCCTCTGCCTCGTTGATCTTGTTTTATCTTCAGCACTGTATTCATGTTGAATTACCTTTAACAGTTCTCGCTTCAAAAATCAATTTACTTCCATAAAATAATCGCCAATTTCTTCGTCGTTCAGTTGAACTGCTGGTTGCTTCGGTTTGTTTTTTTACACCGATATTTAATTGCTGGAACTATTGGCTATTGGCAAAAATCCATACCGATAGTTTTTCCGGGTTCCAGTAGCTGGCATTAGAAGAGCGGCCTCTAGAGGTGAATCACTGACACCACATGCTGTTTGTATTTACTGGTGAGGCTACGTGCTGCAAGGAGAGCGCTATATTATATTTATAATATATAATTTATTAATTGTATAATTATATTTATTCATTTATATATTTATATTTATTTCATTTAGCATATTTTTATGATTCAGTACTGATTTTTTGTATTTTTGTAATAATTTTTGGTACTATTTCACATGTAGTGTTACATTTGGTTATCGGCAAGCACGATCACAACCTAGCTATCAGTATCGGTAAAATCATCGGTTGACCTCTAGTCGATGATGATGACGACTTTGCTTTTGGAAAAATCTAACAGAATTCCAATCCAATTTAAGTCACAGTCCCCTCAAACCAATCCACATACATGCCCTTGTCCAGAGCAACTTACAATGACCTTATTTATTCAATTTAGCAACTAAGGACCTTGTTCAAGACCCCACAAGTGCCAATTTGGTTGTGCTGGGATTTGAACATCATACAGTAACCACTGAGCTACCAGGTCCCATACAGTACTAAAGTGGCTGAGATTTGATGTGAAAATATCACATTTTTGTATCGACATAATTCCTGCCAATAAAAACAGACCTTTGAGACATATGTGTCAATGAAACCCGGTAAACCGAGCCAGTTTTTCCACCTCAGCAAGCAGCCATAACAGCGCTATAAAATATATAAATAAACATACAAACAGTGGATTTGTTTTGATGGGCAGAGCTAGTTTTTAGACATGGTGCCTCTAACTGGCACATGGTTCCTCTCCAAGCAGAGATCCTGTCATGCAGAGAAATATGGCAAAAAAAAATAAATAAATAAAACAATGAGTTCTTTACACTGAGCCTGTCATTACTTGACAGGCACTTAAGAGCTTCTTACGCAAGCAGAAAAAAAAGACGTTCCTCCCCACCGGCACTCGTTTAGCAGGAGAGAGCAAACGAGGGGAAAAGTGAAGGAAATCGAGATTGTCGTTTACAGCCATGTTATTTTAGTCGCTCTCCCAATTTTCCACTGTGTCCTTGTTGCCTTTCCCATTACTGACCGTTTTAGCAGGCAGCAGTGTGCCACATGGGACCTGGTCAGGATTCTCTGAGAGAGTCCAGGCCTCTGCTACTTTGAGAAAGAAACCCACACAGAAAAAAAACGCATGAGATAGACAGAAAGTGATCCAAAGACACTGTAAGTGAGAAGAAGAGGGGCAAGCATCCATAACTGAAACGCTCTCAGTATAAGTGTGAGTGTGTGTGAGTGTGTATGAGTGCGTAATGGGCGCCGTTCCAGTGCCTCTTCGGGTCTGTCTTCTGTTTGTATAGAACTATTCATGCCCTTATTAGGCTCAGTGTCACAGACGGAAAGTTCATCGCTCCTACTCGTGGGCAACAAAACAGCACAACAGCTGGAACTGTTTACTTTACAGCTTTATTTTAAGAGTGTTTAAATATCTGCAAGGTGGCATCAGCGATTCGTGAACTTGTTGAATTTCTAAAAAAACGTATCAGAGAGACTCATTTAAAAGGCCAGTGCCCATAAATATGCATGAATATGCAAATTACGCCCCCATGTGCTGATGCAAACATAAAATATAGCACACTTAGCCAGGTGACTTAGCCAAGCAAACTCCTTAAGCTAGCTCATGTTTGTCTCGCATTTACAGATCTTTAATATGTGATTCATTTAACTAGTTAAAATGCAAAATATGTTACCATAACCCCAAAACCTTAGCACTAAAAACTAGCAAAGATACCCAGCTAGCTAATTAATAAATAATGTAACTAGCTTGCGTTACAGGTTCGGGCCATGTGTGTAAATGCACAGGTTCTTTTTGACTAGTCAAAAGATGGATAGGATAGAACCAGGATTCAAAGGTGTTTCTTTCACGTTTGTGTGTCAAACTGTGAACAGTAACATTAAGAACTAACCGTGGGAAGGAATTTAATTTGAATAAGATTGGTCTAAAAAATATTATTTGAGCTTTAACTTACTTGTTGTGGGTTTTTTTTGGTATTTTTTGTCACTTTATTTGTTTATTTATTTTTTTATTGTAGAAGCGCCACAAGAATTTACTAGTTATATTTACTTACTAGTTAGAATTTACTTATATACTTTATACAGTGGTGTGAAAAAGTTTCCTGATTCTTATTGTTTTGCAACTTGAATGCTTGAAACTCATTTAAATATTAGTAAAAGATAAGCAGTTTTTAAATGAAGGTTTTTATTACTGAGGGAAAACAAAATCCAAAACTCCATGGTCCTGTGTGAAAAAATGTTTGCCACCCTGTGGTTTATCACACCTAAGTTCAATTTCTCTAGCCACACCCAGGCCTGATTACCGCCACACTTGTTCACAATCAAGAAAACTCTCAAATAGGACCTGCCTGACAAATTGAAGTAGACCAAAAGATCCTCAAAAGCTAGACATCATGCCAAGGTCCAAAGAAATTTCAAAACAAATGAGAAAGAAAGTAATTGAGATCTATCAGTCTGGAAAAGGTTATAAAGCCATTTCTAATACTTTGGGACTCCAGCGAACCACAGTGAGAGCCATTATTCACAAATGGCTAAAACATGGAACAGTGAAGAACCTTCCCAGGAGTGGCCGGCCGACCAATATTACCCCAAGAACACAGGGACGACTCATCCAAGAGGTCACAAAAGACTCCACAACAACATCCAAAGACCTGCAGGCCTCACTTGTATGAGCTCCATGAAGATATGGTTTACATTAGTTAGAAGTGTGTGAAAGATCTTGAGTGGCCTGCAATAAAGTGCTGACCTTTACCTCATTAAACACCTTTTGGATGAATCGGAACGCTGACTGCAAACGGGGACTAAATGTAAAATAAGATGTTTAAAAAAAAGCACATAGCAATCTAAAGATCGGGTGTCCAGAAGCTTCAGTGTATATACAGTGTATAAAATAACACACATACTGAGGCAAAAGTGTAATGCAGTGTAGGTGCCCAAGGCTCCTGCAAGCTTTCGATTAAAAATGTATGCATTACATCTCAGCAGGAGCCGGTTTACTGCCGGGGCGGTGCGTGCGTTTAGAGGATTCGCAGTGTGCCGCAGTACAGAGTGATACACGTTAATTGGAGGGAAGAGACTATGTTTTTAAAGAAAGCTTTCGGGTATAACCTGCAGGTGCTCAAACGAGGAGGGTCTGGTTTAACAACGTGGAAAACCACCACCGCAACAACAACAGCAGATGACGCATGAGTGAGCAAACATGAAGATTTATGTTGAAGACTGTCTTGTTCGTTTTTTGTTTTTTTATTGGGATCAAAACATGAGATGGAAAAAAACCTTTTCTATAAGTCTACTGGGTAAAATCTGTGTAATGGTTAGCCTCTAGAAATCCCTGAAGATCGCTGTTAATGGAGTCCTGAGCAAGACACTCTGGCCCAAGTTCTTAATTGCGGTCGTAAAAGGCTGAGAAAGCACTGACGAATCGCAGGGGTTCGTATAATCAATAAATTATATCCAGAGAACACTTTAAATTGGATATACAGCACAATCGTAGAAAAATATAGTGCATAATTCACTGGACAATGCAAACATAATGTTAAGTAGCATTAAAAAAAAAAGTGCAATGCTTGTGGAAACGATTTCAGATCATGTTAATGCTCTTACATACAACAACTACCAACAAGCTGCAGCTGATACCTGTTTCTATAAAGCGTAAATAATTGTGTTTGCATTTGCACAGAACGAGTCAGGCCAGTTTTTTCGAAGCACAAGCCCTGAGGGATAGGGAGGAGGCTCAGGTTCGCTCAAACACCAACTATTACTCAGACTTCTTACTAAAGCCGGTTCCCAAAAAAGGCCTTCCTAGCCGAGCCGGCTTTATCGACAGGGCTTGGAAAAAAAGGAAATCAAACCCACTTCAAAATACTCCTCCAATTATCCCTGGGCTTGAAGAAACACCTCTGAGTAAGCTCTGAAGAGATTTGGTTGCTTTGGAGTGAGCTCTGAAGAGATACAAACAGCAGATCTATGAAACACGCTTTTCTTTTACACTCCGAGGTTAAACTGATGGTGAGGTAACACCGTGAAACTTTGAGAGATCTGAAGGATTCGAAAGCCTCGCTACAACGTCTGTCAACACGTCCGTTCTGAGACGGGCTGTGAATACGTTTTCAGCCTGAGTCATTCTCACAGCTTGGTCTTGCAACTTTCCGTGCGGGATTAATCAAAGGCCAACGGCTTTCCCCTAAAATACACCATTGAAAAAAAACGTGTTTATTGTCTGACATAAATCATGCTGTGTACTAGAGGTGTTACGGGTAGAAGATTTAACAGTACAACACCCCAGCTTTTGATAACATAAAAAAAAAAAAATGTATGGTCTTGTACCTTCATATATACACTACATGGCAAAAAAGCATTGGGGCACATGAATTGGCCAGCACTGGGGCCAAATGTGGTTCTTCCCCAAATAGTTACCACAAAATTAGAGGCAGACAATTGTATAGGTCGTCTCTGGATGCAGTAGAATTACATTTTCCCTTCACTTGAACTAGTAGACCTAAACCTGTCCCAGCATGACAATGCCCCTGTGCACAAAACCAGCTTCATAAAGATCTGGTTTACATGGGTTAAAACGGAAGATCATGTGTGGCCTGCTATAGAACACCTTTAGGACGAATAGGAACGCTGCACTCCAGGTCTCCTCACCTCACCTACAACAGTACCTGACTTTACTAAAACCCTTGCTGGTGAATGACAATGCCAAATCTTCACAAGCACACTCCAAAATCTAGTAGAACATCTTTAAAAGAGTGAAATGTTATTATAAGAGCAAATTGGGACTAAATGTGAAATGGGATATTCATTCAAGCACATAGCAATCTGATGATCAGGTGTCCACAAAGTATACTGGAGGTGAGATGAAACCAGAGGACCCGTAACCTACACAAACATTCAGAGAACATAGAGATCTTCAAACAGATAGTAGCACAAGCTTGGGATTGAACCAGGGACTATGGAGGTATGAGTTTGCAACATTTAAAATAATTATTAATTAAAAGGGTAAACTATGCAGTTGTATTCCAGTCGTGCACTTAAAAAAGTCCTACAGGTCCTTTAGACTTCATCCTGGTCCGTTCTGCAAGCACACATCGTGTTGTGAAGGCAGCAAAACTGGCACCACCAAATAAACACCAACAACAGCAGCTCACAAATCACAACTCTGATTCACACATCTCTACCCACAATTGGCCTAGCACTGAAATGCATTCCCCAGGCAACAAGGAAGGAAGAGATGAAAAACCAAGTGTTGATGCTGAGGAGGGATAGATGAAGGTTAAAAGCCTCCCAGCTTTCCGAATGCGCTGACTCACTGCAATCACACTGAGAGCTGCAGCTCACCAGAACATCCCGACTCATACAGCATACCATCTCGTTTCCTCGTCGCAATGCCTAAAGCTGTCAACTAGGATGTTAAACAAAAACAGCATCGGTAACGTGGATATTTTCATAACTACCCCCCACCCCCTCACCCCCATAATAAGGGATAAAAACAGGTATGTAGGTGCATTCTTTCAGATCAACAGAATGCATTTAGACTCTGAAAATAAGTGGACTAAGAACTGAGCCCTGTGGGACGCCTCGAGTAACATACGTCAAAACTGAATTGTGTTTATTGATTGGGCACTCTAGTGTAGTTTCCTCTCACATAATGCTAAGTCATAAAGTAAGGAAGGCCTCAGGGTGTGCTGTTATAATTGTATAGTTTTAATAAAACAAAGAGGTATAAACTTTTTTCCTAAAAAGTCCATTATTGGAAAAAGTTTAGATTTACAGCGTTAAATGGATATGTTAAAAAAGAAAACCAGTAAGGCAAAGGTCACACCTAGTGAACAAAACATACTAGTGCTTGTATAAAATATACGACGTGTGGTTAATAGAAACCATGAAATTGAGTTAAAGGTAAAATATGACTCCGGTTAAAGTAAAAGTGGTACTTTTTAAACTTTTACTTGAGTAAAAGTACAAAAGTTTTTGCCTTCAGATGTACCTACGTATCCAAAGTACTATGATTTATTATGGGTATAATGTTCCTATTATCATTTTTGTCACAAGACTCTTCATGTGAAATGACTCTACTATAGAAACGATGATGTGTTAATGTAAAAGCCAGAACTGCTGTTTGAGTATATAAATATTTTCTAACCAATCGGATTCGAGAATGCAACAGGGACCGTGCCTTGGGTAACGAAAGCAGTCAAAACACTGCAGAAGGGTCAGCCAAGAGAACACACTGAGTCATGCTAGAAAATGGCCTGTTTAGAGACAGAGAGCAGAATGAAGCACCTTCTTTGCTTTGTGTCTTCTCACCATGCAACCATAAATGTAACAGGCCTGATAAAATATTGGGATAATTGGCTCACCCCGGGAGGTTTCCATTAACTTACTAGGTCTTTTTAAAAATGTCAAGCTAATTGCTTTTGCCGCTTATTTGTCATTAAGTGTGCGGTCATGGTTAATACAGGATGTGTGCAAAGGGGCTGTGGGTGGACCGGAGAATCCACCACGGATGTGGATTCACAGCGTGTTGAATAGACGCCGATGATGTCACAAAATGCGTTCATTACATCTACTCGACCCTCTTAAAATTACCATGGCAACAGAGTAGCCCCCATGTCCCATAATCAGCCGTGCTTGTTCCATGGCTGACGTGGCACCGCCAGGCCGAGATCGATGCATTAGTATCTTTTAAAACGCACCGTTTTTCTTGCATTAAAGTCGCCAAAGGAATCCGGTCATGTACAGAAATGAAGACAGCTGCAGGCGGACACCTCGTGCAAATTGGTTGTAAATGCTTAACTTCTCTTTTAGCGCTTTATAGAGCTCTGGATTCTGTAATATTTGTTTTAAGGAAACGAATGTTACTCAAAAATCAAGCCACATTTTGTCCATATTCAGTGATGCATGAAGACAGAACCGCATGTACCTCACATGTCTCCATCTTCGACTCCACATTCTTCATGAGAATGGATGATTTCTGTGATGATTTCTGCATTGGACATGGCCGCATTTGCCCTTTGGCTAGAAAAAACAGTAAGCTTGGGAACATTCCACACAGATTGAGCGAGACCACCGGCTTTAGCTCTATACACACACACACACACACACACACACACACACACACATTCACCAACATTACAGAAGCAGGACAACAAGCCCCAAAAGACACGTGGGTAATGATGGTAACATTTGCAGACCTCTAATGTGCTCTAATGTGCAAACAAGCGATGAGAACCTGAGAGCAGTGGTGGTAGAGCAGAGCTTCTACAACAGCACTCTGACGTGTTCTCACTGGCTCTCAAATACAGCAAACTGCTGCCTCGTGGATTTGAGTTGCAAATAAAAGCTCTGTTGCAAATCGATCTACAGGTCTCACACACACACACACACACACACACACACACACACACACATACAAATGTCAGCTACTAACCCTGCCACACCTCCCACACCTTGAACACACACTCACGCTGATATTTCGAGACTCCTGGGACGGGAACAGGTTTAAACAGGTTCTAATCAATCAAGAGATCAACTTTTCCACAATTTTAGGTTTGCATGAGGTTTTATGAGCATTTGGCTCTTAGAACCAAAACAGTCATCATTGTTATCTGCTGCGATGCATCTATAGATCGTTTATATGACTCTGTAAATTACAATGTACTTTTTTCTTCTGCTTGAATATTAAAAGTTGCACTATAAGAAATAACTGTGTTCATAAACAGTGCTGAAATGGTGCGAAGTTGAATACACACTATAGTAACAAAAGGATTGGGACGCCTCACTTTTCCAGCCATATGTTGTTCTTCCTCAAAATGTTACCTCAGAGTTAGAGGCACGAATTATATAGGATGCTTTTGGATGCCGGAGCATTAAACTGTCACGCCACTTTAACTATGAAAGACAAACCTGTTCCAGCATGACAGTGCTCATGTGCAGAAAGCGAGCTCCATGAAGATATGGTGTTGAAAGTGTTTGGAAGATTGTGAGTGGCCTGCTATAAAGCTCCGACCTCAACCCTGTTGAACACCTTTGGGGTGAATGTGAACACTGACTGCACCCCAGGCCTCCTCATCTCACCTATATCATTACCTGACTTTTGGATGAATGAGGAAAAATCTCCACAACTCTCCAAACTGTATGCATATATATATATATATATATATATATACAAGACTGTAAATCGGAATCAGATATCATCTAAGAGTATTTTTGTGTAAAAACGCCTTCACTCCAACATCAATAAATTTTTTATAAACTAACCTTGGCTCATATTTGAAACATCATTGATGCAGGTTGGAATTTTTTACAAAAAATAAGAATCAAATTTTCCAAAATGGGTGATTTTCTTTTAAAAAAAATATTAACAGCTTGCTTGAGAAAAAAATGCAAGCTTGTTTTTCAATTCAAATTCCCTTTAGTTCAATTCTATTAAAGGAATCTTTGCTTTTCAGAAAGTCCTTCAGCACGGAACTGTTCGGAATGCTCTGTACATATTTTCTGAATAATTAAGCTGAAGTTTTACCAATCTGATTTCAGGAAGTCAAAGCCATTGCAAAAATTCATACGGAGGTCAGGCCATTTACGAAGTCGTTTCATTTGACATAAATAAGTCACGCACTTACACTATTTGAAAGACGGTTGAAAGGAAAAAAAAGGTCATAAAGCTACATGCCGACCTGCTCGGTTTTAAAAAATCGCAATTACAACTGAAATATTCATACGATTGCAAGAACAAATGATAATTTAAAAAAAAATGAGTAATTAAAACCCGTGTTACAAGTGAATGTACTCTTCCAAATCCAGGAATGGCCAAATGCGATAAGAGAAAAACCGGACCCAGGAAATGATTAACAGCTAACTAAATAGGGACGGCTAATGAATAATTAAATGAATAAATACGTGTGCAAGCGCGGTCTGCTTTCCTCGGACAATAGGATTTATTTCGGAGGGGAAACACAAAAGACAAAGTGACGTCAGGGCTTTTGTGGAGAAAGAAATAAAACAACAGTGCCATAGTTGCGGTTGCTCTCGTACAAAACAGAGGGAAAAAACAGTGTGAGGCTTTCAAAAAAAAAAAAAAAAAGGAAAAGACGGGACACCGGTTCTTCTAAGTGTGTGTATGTGTGGATGTGTTTAGACACGTCCGTGTAGGCTGTTTGAATTCTAAAACACGGATGGCTTGCGGTTCTGGCATGGTGGCATTCTGCAATACGTTAAAAAATTTATAATATCAATGAGAGTCAACACCCTGTACACTTAAACATACTGTGCTCCAGTGCGAACGTCAACCTGAGCTGTCCTCCCTCTCTTGAGGTGTTTGTTAAAGCGAGAGCAAGCGTGTGTGTGTGTGTGTGTGTGTGTGTGTGTGTGTGTGTGTGTGTTAGTGGGTGTGTGCATCTGTGAGTATGTGTGGTGATACAGTGATGTAAACACTAGAGTGTGTTTACACGGAGAGGCTCGGCTCCTTCCCTTTCACTTCCTTCTTTAACCCCGTAAATATCTTCGTACAAAGTGACATAAGCTAGGCCTTTTAAAAAAAAAAAAAGCATTTTTATTTCTCTCAACCTGACAGTGATTTCCTTTGAAATATTCTGAAAGCAGAAGAAAAGAAAAAGCCAAAAATCCAGCGTTGGGATTATTCACAATTTCCTCATTGTGGAACTGACTTTAGACATCCTCATGTCACACTCTGCAGCAGGGTTTCTGCAGGTTTCACAAAGTCAAATTTGAGACTTTTTCAGACCTTTTTAAGACCGTTATGGATCATACAGACGCTCCCCACCTTACGAACGAGTTACGTTCCGAACGACCTTTCGTAGCATGAATTTGTTCGTAAGTTGTTACTGTGTTCATTATTGACTACGCATATCTCCTAATGATGTAAGAGCTATAAATACTATAAAACAAGCAATAAAATATACTAAAACAAATCGAAATAATCGAAAAAAAACTCATTTTACTTTGAGAACAGGTTTGTTTGTATCCGCAAAAAAAGTTTGTTAAGTGAATGTTCGTAAAGTTTGGAGCGTCTGTATCTAAGACCTATATGACAAAATCAAAAACACACACACACAAACAGTAACTGGCCTTAAAAAAGCCACAAATAAAAAAAAATAATAATTTCAAGTATAAATTGCACTTCCCCATAACTGAAAAATAAATGTGGTCTGAGAGAGATTTGTGCCAATACCAGAAAGCTGATTGGCTGTTGCACGTTGGTCTCATTTGTAGTCGTAACGCTGCGAAAGTAAGAACTACAACACCCATGGAAAATAACAAACAAAAATTCAATTGTGCACTTTTTTTTTTACATTTAAAACCCTGCAGAAACCCTGTGTAGCTGCAGGAGATGATAAGCAAATCTTGTCCAAATTCTATCACGTGTGAACTGATGGTAATGTTATTTTATTTAGCTATTATATTAGATTATATTTTTATAGCTAGAAGATTTTCTCAAGCAATGCGTCAGAAAGTTCGTCGTTCGTCGATAACCCTGACGGGATTGTGTTCCACCCCAGGATTGTGTTCCACAAACTACATGAGGTTAAAGCTGATAAATGGGGTGGAATTGAACATATAAAAATCATTGATGACGGATGCATTTCCATGATTTAGTGCTGTTATATATCTATCTATATCTGTTGTGGTCTAACAGCTGGACTGAAATGTTTTCCAGCTGTCGAGGAAAAAAAAAAACGGATCAAATCTACGCTGCCGGGGATCTCGGAATAGTCTTGCATCAGCTTCGGCTACATTCCTCTGCAAAAGGTGAGGTGAAAGGTGGAAAGATCAAAAGGCAGTGATGAGGATTTTAGCACCTACTGACCTGCAGCCACAGGCCTTGTCCAAACTAATACAGATTATATTAATAAACATTACTTTAGGCCTGCTAACCAAACTCGAACGGTGCTCTCAGGGCAGGCTATATTTGAAAATGTCACTTTCAGATTGCAGTGTGAATGGAAATCACTGTGTATCATCTGGCTCCTGATGGTCATGTGATCTCAGACCACATACCAAACACGAGTTCATATGAGTGTTTCCTATTTTTATTATTATTATAATTTATCAATTCAATAGTATTTGCAGAAAACCCTATTTTCCTACATATTCACTGTGATCATGAGTATAATCGCTGTTCCGAATGACCTCTCACACACACACTCACACACACACACACACACACACACAAACGTAAAGCTCGGTAAGAATACACAATCAGATGAGCAAAGAAAACATCAGAATGCCATGAGCTCACCTGCTCATTCATGCAATGATCAGAGCAGCCAGTCATGTGTGAGCATCTTAATAAAATCCTGCAAATGGAGTCAATGTTCGAACAGCAAACATCGGTGTGTCATTGTAAGTATCTCAGAAATGGTTGATCTCCTGGAAATTTCACAATCGAAGAAGACTTTTTGAGTTTAGACAAAGCGGTCAGAAACACCTTGAGAAAAACGAAGCTGATGATCATTCACATGCCCACTTTTTACAACCACGGTGAGCAGAAAAGCAGCTCAAAAAACACAAACATCAAACCTTGAGGCTGATGAGCCACAAAATCAGAGGACCAAAGCCAAGAACAAGAATTTGAGGGTACAGGATTTCCAAAGCTGTGCAGTACAAGACCATGTTCCTTGGTCGTCTTTAGATTTGTCCATTTTATTAAAGGATCCTTATTCATGATGTTTCAGGGAGTTGTTTTTTTTTTTTGCCACTGTTGCACTAGGCTTACTGGAAATAGGCAACATAGAGTATAAAAAACTAAAATATCAAACAAAGCCCCCAATGGTTCTTTGTTAGTGTCCAAACATGGACTTGTTTCAGTGCTGGTGCAAAAGGATACACATTACACATGTATAAATAGAGGCTTCGCTGGTGCAAAATGCACACTGCTTATTGTTTTGCTCCCAAAGCCATTTGTACGTTAACATCATCTTTTTTTTTTATTTGTAAATTATGTTCACATGTAAATGAGAATAACCTTTTCCAAAACAAAGCAGAACAACAATATGAGAGTGATCAAAGCTACAGGATTTAAATGAGAAGTCATTTTCCAGGCATGCCTTTGGCTTCACAATACGAGGTGCGAAATGCAACAGGGGGTCGAATATCGGCATCGTGTTTTTTTTTTCAGGGTTTCTTCTGTAAAATTAAGGCATACCTGTTTCACTTTTTGCACCCATCTGCCACTGCACTACCCCTTTATCGCTCCTTATCGCGGCGTCCCATGCGGAACAAAAACAAGCTGATAATTGCCTGCATGCTGAATTGTGCATCAGGCGAGGCGAGGCAGAATGTAGTCGTGGAGTGAAAACGTCAAGAATGCCTCGGCTCTGTGTGATAACGCGGTGCATTCGGGTGAAATTCTTTCGTTGGAACGATAAGGGTCCGGCTGACACTACTGTCATTTCGAGAATTAAAAAGTTCAACAGCATCACATATTAATAGCATTCACTTCGGAGTAACTCTGGACAACATTACGCTGTGACAGCAGCACATTGTAAACTCGTTTTGGATTGAAGCTGAGGGAGGCGAACGTGTAACTCGGCTGCAGCTATGAAAGAACAATTTATTTTTCAATTTCGGGTACGATTTTGCTTCCTGATCATTCATTTCAGGAGGTATCGAGGGAATTGGTGCGCAATGACTCTTCCCAACTTCTTCTCATCTGCAACCGACCTCATCAATAATACCGAGGACCAACCATCATCTGTCGCCTGCTTCCATAAACACTAACATTACAGTAATGTAAAACCCACACTGTTCGTGTCATGTGTGTTGCATTAATACAGGAAAAAAGGACCACTATATTGCAACAATGCACCTTGAAATTATTTAATACCTTTATATTATATAACCATTGAAAGATCTATGATGTCATATGATTCGATAGTTCAGTAGCCGGGAACCAATTAGTTTATTAGCTGAACGAATCAAACAATTACAAATTCAACAAAAATTCTGATGTTTTATTATATTCCTGTTAATTCCAATGAAAAGTTACAAAAATTCCTGGAATTTCACAACCCTAGTTAAACCCATTATTATTATTTCGCTTCTAAATCGATTCAGATCGTCCAATCGTTACGCTTCGTGCAAAGCTAGTAGCCAATTGTAGCACAGGTGGTGGGTTTGGTGACAAACTGGATAAAATAAATATTGATTGTAATCCTTCAAAACATACCTCAACTTCCAATATCTATAAGGAACAGTGAATTTTGTTAGTGTTTGAAATAAACTATACAAAACTAGAAATATTGTCATAATCTTCACCCTGTTTCACCTGTAATCATGTCAGAGAGAGAGAGAGAGAGAGAGAGAGAGAGATCTGTTACAAGAGCCACAATCCTCTCATGTACCCACATCTGGAAGAAGTGAAGTTGACACCAGTGCAGTGATGTTATTGGGAACGGGCCGATCCTTATCTTTTTTTCATTTTTAGATACGATATCAGTGTCCGAGCTCTAAATAAGGGCCTGAATATCGATCCCACAATGACATGCTCTTAGCAGGCAGGCAGATTCTCTGGAAGCACGAGAATCGCTGTGATGCTTCTGTGTTCATTTGTATAATAATGTAACACATATCCATGGCACAAACACATGCCAGCTGTTGATTCAGTGAAGTTTCTGCACATGTTCGATTATAAGAAGACAAGCTAGAAGAAGAAGAAGAAGAAGATGAATTCCAATGGATCCTAACTATATTGCCTAAAGTATTGGGTCACCTGGTCCTAAGTACGGTATGTGATTTTTGTCCATTGCATTCCACATTGAGTTACAATTTAGTGTGTGTGTGTGTGTGTGTGTGTGTGTGTGTGTGTATGTGTATGTATATAATATATATATATGTGTGTGTGTGTGTGTATATGTATATATATATATATATATATATATATATATATATATATATATATATATATATATATATATATATGCATATGCATTTAAACTATGTCATAAATGATATTTAATACAACACTGGGAAAGCAGCCAAACTAATGTGATCAGTAAAGCAGTGTTCCAAAGAGCTTCACATTCCTCAGATACTCCAGTACACTTTATGGGCGGATGCCTGGGAAACAATACTTTTAATATAAAATATCAAATTCTGTCAGATAATAAAGGAGATAATTGCACAACATGTTTCCCAGAAGCACCTTTAACAGGAATGTACAAGTCTGTATGAGAGAGCTAACCAGGAAGCTAATGTGCTTCAAATCTACAGTAACAATAGGGATCTATTTCTGGGGACGGGGCGAAAATAAGCAGGACATTTGGGCAAATTGTGTTCAAAATGTGATTTTTAAAGCATTCTGAAATTATCCAGGAGCAAATTACTCATGTATACACCAGATCAGTTTAGGGTTAAAGCCCAGGCGTAAGAATGTGCTGGTGCTGGGATTAGAACTCATGACCTTTGCGATCAGAATTCAAATTTCTTAATCACTTCCATATGATCCAATATAAAGAGCTGGTGAATAAAAGCAGTAATTCAGTTATACTGAACATTAACACAGCTGTGATTAGTTCCAGCTCAGATATATTCAGCATAACTGTATTAGAGTGAAGGCGGTCTCAAAGGTAGGCATAGACAAGCTAAGAAAAATGCATGAACGCATTTCTACGATACGCAATATGCATCACAATACACGGTGTTCGTTCACTAACAGGAAAGCACTAGTGCTGTGCGTCATGTCATGAACGCTGGACAGATGCAAATGCAGGTTCAGAAAGATTCAATAAACACGCAGGCACAATGACACTCTCGGAAATTAGGAAACCGTCAGGCAATCAACAATAAGAACAGAATCAAGACGTGGTACAAAACAGGTTTGTGGCAAGCGTAGCTAAAAGGATACAAAGGGCTTCGGTTAGCAAAAGAGACGAGGATAACTGAGCGTAAACGTCACTGTGAGCTGAATGAATCGAAGGGGCAGCGAGTGAGGGTGTAACTGAGAACAGGTGTGACGAATATGCATGAGGGTGATTGTGAACATGCAAATGTGTGCTGAGGATTGGAGTCCAGGGCGGCCATGTCTGAGCCATGTCTGATGGGAAATGGAGTTCTAAGAGTGTGATCGCTGTAAGAATTGCTTGAAAAATGGCTTTAAATGTGAAAATGATACATTTCTGATAAGTTTCAGTATTCCAGGGTTCACTTCATTTACAAAAAGAAAAAAATCTCAAAGCACGAGAAGAATTCACTTTTTAGCATACAGTATCAGATGCACTAAACCTGCAGAAAACTGGATTATGAGATCATCGATTACAATGTTGATCCTACATCGTCATAGTGCCCAGCCTTCCCCAAAGAGCCAGTACTTAAAAATAATAAAATTAAATAAATAAATAAATTCCAATTCCCAAGTGACTGTGGTTTTTACTTCCTTGATTTCTGACAATTGCACGTGCAAAACCCCTTTCTAAAAAAATGCTGCATTGATTACTAAGACTTATGCACGTGCATTTCATATGTTTCACTGTTTCTGCATTACATAAGTTACTACAGCCAGTCACCGTGCATTGGATATTATTCTAATGGAGGCAAAAGTGTGATCAACACAAGCTCTGTAAACACACACACACACACACACACACACACACACGTCAGGGTTAAACTGCATTAGGGGAATACCGCAGAATTCTGATTCCAGGACATTACTTCATTTTCCAGTGTATAGGACAAGGACTTGATGACGCTCGCGCACTTGGATCACCAGGGTTTTGATGCAGGAGCGCTTCTGTCGGTCTTGTTTGGTGCGTGTTTGTGTGTGTGTGTGTGTGT